>CAWUFW010020892.1:0-137309 GCA_963921515.1 Calotriton arnoldi
CATCACCTTGTCCCAGAACTCAGCTGCTGCAACTGTGGCTTTGAGGGCTTGCTTGTCTGAGGTATCCCACTGGATGGACCTTAGCTGCCTGAAGTTAAACACAGGTAAGACGGAGGTCCTGATCATTGGCAAGCAGCCCTCTATCTGGTCCTCAGCCTGGTGGCCAGAATCCCTAGGTTCCTTTCTTCAGCCTAACCCCAATGTTAAAAACTCACTTTTGAGAGTCAAATCACAGCCTTAGCAGGCAGGTGTTTTGGCATTATTAGATCTCTCAAACGTTTTATCCATCTCCTACCATTCTCAGCCCAGAAAACTGTGAATCAGGCTTTAGTGGTCTCTCGGATGAACTACTGAAACATCTTATACCTGGGAGCCTCTCAGGCTAGAATCAAGAGACTCCTACGAGTACAGAATTCGGTGGCCTGTCTGTTGCTCAAACACCCCAAGCGTGCATCTATGAGTAGGGCACTACAGAAACTGCACTGGCTCCCATTGGAAAAGCACCTTTCTTTTAAGGCAATTTGCTACTGATATAGGATCCATAGGAAGGCTGGGTAGACGTATCTCCACTCTCTTCTAGCTCCATATTCTCCTAGAAGGTTCCTCAGGTCCTCGGAGGCACTACTTTTGCAGGTGCCCAGAATCAAGAAAGCTCACGTTGGCGATAGATATTTTTGTTTTCTTGCTTCTAAACTCTGGAATTCCCTTCCGCTGCGGCTGAGGCAATCCCCGTCAAAACCTCAGTTTCGCAAAGACCTCAAGACTTGGCTTTTTTAGGCTCCCTCTTCTGTTTGTCTCCTCTGCTATATTTCGACTGCTCAGCGCTGGGATACTCCTTACAGGAGTAGCTATGCACTCTATAAAACATGTGTTATTATTATTATTTAAGGGTGATGGTGGGAATACTAAGGTCTGGCTCTGTAACCTTGAACTGTGACTTATGTACTATGGCGCTCTTGCGATAATAGTGGTATAAATGTTTTTTGGATTGCTGTTTGGAAAACAATATAGCTCATTTATAAAAATATAATCACTGTGAGAATGTTTCTTCACCAAAAATGACCTGTCATTTGGGACATGTTTCCACGACACCTAGCATTGCTACGATGCTCAAAAATTCAAACCCATACTTTCCTTGATGTCATGCAGATATACTGTAAGCCACAGCAATATGTGAACAAATATACTACCATTGTGGAATTACAATTTATGTAATTCATCAATTTGCAAGACCTAGGAAGACCTAGGTCCGGAGTTTTAGTAGCTGTTGTCAATCTACAACCTGAGGGCTGCCCTTATGGAAAATGTCACTGTACTGGAGGGAGACATCAGGCAATGTTATCTTCAACAGATGTTATATTGCGGGGTCTGGTGCATATTATTAGGTTTTTTAGATGTTCTATGTTTGAGTGAAATATTTTTTTTTCAAAAGATAGCTTGATTTGAATATTCAATAGTGCTTTTTCATTTTGGATGTATTTCTGTATGTATGGACATGGCACCCATGCTGAAATAAGTAATTGTGGCCCTTATTGTAATAATAAACATATACTTGATACAAAAATAAGCACAATCGCACTGCGAGGATTTAGACAGAGAAAGCCGCATCATGATGTCATTTTTTTTGCTGGGCCATGCCCCCTGTTTTCTGCAGGCGGCATCTGTATGCGTGGAGCGCTGGAGGGAGCGGTCAAGACGATTAGGTTTGTCTGCAGGACGGGACCCTTGGAGTCAGTGTGACTACAGGGCCTTCCTACCACAGCCCCCTGATAAGTTAATTCTTGTCAAAAACTGGGGATAATTTCCCAAAGAACAGCAAGTACAACTTTTTAACTATTTGTGTGGTTGTATTGTTGCACGCCGGAGCTACTCTTCCGCATCACACGCTCACTTTTGTAAAATTGCAAGGTGACGCTACTTGGGGATCGTTTCTCTGTTATCACTCTGACGAATGCCCCAGACCCACACAGGCCAATAGAGTAGGGCAGAAACATATTGGCGCATGGAGTTTAGGGTCATAGGACCACAATATCCTTATTGCCCCTTCCCTATTTACTTTTAATATCCCCGCTCACCCCACCAATAAAGAAAAACCTGGGGTGAGTTAGGGATTTTTATCTAAATGTTAAAAAAACTATAAGCAGTAAAACAATTTGTTTCCTAAGTGCTCCCTGGAATATGATCGAGCCCACCCTGACCTTTAGGAGTCAGAGTGAACCCGATGATGAAGCATGCCACTATTAGAGTGGGTGAGGGTTATAAATAAAAAAAGAGGTATTTCCTCTTCTCACCTCTGTGTGCAGTGGAAACTTATATACTTGGTTTTCCCTCTTCTCTCTTCAGTTTCTAATCTCAGTGAGTGGATACCTGTTTGTGTATTAAGACTGTTTCAGCTGGAGTTTGTTTCCCCTCTCCTTTCATGTAGAAAGGATCTCTCCACCCTCTCTAGGTTTCTGAGGTCTCCTCTAAGCAAACTTGTTGGAAAGATTTTGTGACCCCCCCCCCATTCTAAATTTGTTTCCCTGTATCATCTCTTAACTATAACTGGTGAATATCAGTGGTTTTGTTTCGCAACAATAATTGCATTTTAACTGTGTTTTGTGTGAGTTTTTTTTTAACATATGTTAAGTTCTTATTACCAAACCTAACTATAACATCACTTTAACCTTCGTTTTTTTGGGTTATTCTCTCATGGTCCTATATATATATATATATATATATATATATATTCACTGAAAAAACCATAGGTTTTAGGGACAGTTATAGTTAGTTGGACATTTCACTCGTACAAAACCATAGAAATTCCCCCGTTATAGTTAGTTCAGCTAACTATAACTCGCGCCCCGCAATGCACTGCTGATGACGTCACATATTACATCACTCATGACATGGTCAGTGACATCACTGATGACATCACTGATGACATCTCAAATGACATCACTGATGACATCAACCAGTGACTGTGTGTTTCTGTAAAGTTTAAATATGTTTAATATATATAGGGAAAGGCGTATTGAAGAATGAGTGGGTGTATAAGTGTCTGAATGGATGATTTAGTAGGTGCGTGACTGACTCTATAAGTGAGTGATTAAACGTATCTTACTGAATGCATGGGTGTGTAAGCGGCTGCATGGGTTTGTGAATAGCTACATGAGTGTCTATATGGGTTATTGATTTGTTGTCTGAGTATCTGTATGGGTGCCTTAGTGTTTGTGTGGGTGGGGTGTGTGTGACTCTGAGCATAGATGTGTGAGTGGGTGATTCACTGGGTGCATGGTTTCAAGAGTGCATCTGTGATGGACTGTATGGGTGGGTAAGTGTGTGTATGGGTGTGTTAGTGAGTGAATGTATATCTCAGTGGTACATGTGTGAGTAACTACATATGTGAAAAGTAGTATATATGTGTGTTGGAGTACATAATTGGCTACAAATGAGAGTGTGTTATTGTGAGAGTGGCTGTATGGATGAGTGTGTGCTTGTATTATTGATTGTATAAGAGCGTAAGAATGTGCTAGTATTTGTATGAGTAATTGAGCT
Source organism: Calotriton arnoldi (assembly GCA_963921515.1). NCBI lineage: Eukaryota > Metazoa > Chordata > Amphibia > Caudata > Salamandridae > Calotriton > Calotriton arnoldi. The sequence goes on from CAWUFW010020892.1 coordinate 3,538, forward strand.
GGTGTGTGTATAACTGTACATCTGAGTAAATGGGAGTGTGATTAATTATTTGCATGACTGACTAGGTGTGTGAGTATCTCTATGGATGAGTGGCGGTGTGTGAGTGTCTATATAGGTGTATGAGTGCATATGATAGTCCTGTACTGAGTGACCGTAAGTATGAGTGACTGTACAGGTGAGTGAGTGGATGTGTGTGTAGACCTAAGAATCAGTGAGTGGGTATGTAGTTATTGGTGTTGGAGTGTCTATGGTTTTGAGAATGGTAGTGTGTAATTTAGAGTGGGTGTATCAAAAGTTATATTAGGGTGTGAGAAGATGCATGAAATTTTCACATGGATGATGTCATCAGTGATGTCATTTGAGATGTCATCAGTGATGTCATCAGTGATGTCACTGACCATGTCATGAGTGAAGTAATATGTGACGTCATCAGCAGGTGCATTATGGGCGCTGAGTTATAGTTAGCTGAACTAACTATAACGGGGAATTTCACAGGTTTTGTATGAAAGTGAAATGTCAAACTAACTATAATGCCACTGAAACCTATGGTTTTTCAGTGAATTTCTAAGGTTTTTTAATGCTAATTTCTAACTATAACGTCACTGAAACCTATGGTTTTTTCAGTGAATTTCTAAGGTTTTTAAATGCTAATTTCTAACTATAACGTGCCTGAAACCTATGGTTTTTTCAGTGAATTTCTAAGGTTTTTTAAATGCTAATTTCTAACTATAACGTGCCTGAAACCTATGGTTTTTTAAGTGAATTTCAAAGGTTTTTTAAATGCTAGTCTCTAACTATGCCTACAGAGGTAGGACATGTGAAGAAAGATGAAAAAACGCACAGAAAGAAGCAAAAGAAATGCAGAAAGAAGCAACAGAAGTCCACAAAGCCGAAGAAAAGTACAGGAAGAAGCAAGACATGTGCAGAAAGAACCAACAGAGGAGCAGAAAGACGCCTTGTTCCAAAATCATCCTGTGCCCACAACTTTTTCAGACGGGTACTGGTGGTAACTGACTCTGACTAACCAGGCCTAGAGCCAGTGCTATGCTAAAAGACACTTAGAATACAGTGAAAACACCTACATACACTTGGGAACACTATGCGTTGGGGTACTCCTGTGATTAGCATGACCTCCTCTGTAAGGCCCTAGTACATAATAGGGCAGGGGGATAAAAACTACCTCTTAAAACGCGCTATGGGGCGCGTTTGCACAGTGGTGAAGGGTCCAACTAGCCCACCACGTACCTCCAGTAAGCGCCACAGGGCTGCGTTGCAGAGAGGTGGCCCAGGCCACGCCCCTTTTTACACCACTCTGCAATGCAGCTCAGTGGTGCTTACTGGAGGTACGTGGTGGGCTAGTTGGACCCCAGGGACCCTCAGGATTGAAGAGGAATTAATTCCCCAACTTAAAACGCGCCACAGGGCGTGTTTGCACACATGTCACCTCAGGCCCCGCCCCCTCCCTTCACCACTGTGCAAATGCGCCGTGTGGCGCGTTTTAAGTTGGGGGATAAAGTCCCCTTGAATCCTGAGGGTCCCTGGGGTCCAACTAGCCCACCAGGTACCTCCAGTAAGCGCCACAGAGCTGCGTTGCAGAGAGGTGTAACAAGGGGCGCGGCCTCTGAACACCTCTCTGCAACGCAGCTCCCTGGCACATACTGGAGGTACCTGGTGGGCTAGTTGGCCCCCAGGGACCCACAGTATTCAAGGGGAATTAGTTCCCCAACTTTAAACGCGCCAGGGGGCGCGTTTGCTGAGTGCTGCAGGGAGGGGGCGGGGCCTCCGGCGCGATGCCAGTCTTTTTTTTAATTCTTTTTTTTAAGAAGGGGAGCTGTGTGGCCCCCCTTCTTTTCCTATTTTATTGGCCCTGGGAACCCCATCCCCCAGGGCCTAACCCCTATATTTTTTTATTTTTAATAATGGTAGGGGGCCGCGTGGCCCCCCTCCCGAGGCCATATTCGGCCCCGGGGACCCCATCCCCCGGGGCATGGCCAGTGTTTTTTTTAATTAAAATTATTGGAGGGAGGCTGTGTGGCCCCCCTCCTCAGGCCATTTATGGCCCCGGGGACCCCATCCCCCGGGGCCGGCCTTTGCGTATTTTTTTTAAAATATTTTTTTTAATCATGGGGGAGGGGGGCCACGTGGCCCCCCTCCCGGGCCAATCATGGCCCCGGGGACCCCATCCCCCGGGGCATGGCCTCTCGTTGGGGACCGTGGGGAGCCCCAATGCCCCCACGGTCCCAGCCGGCTCCCCGCCTCCTGCGGGAGCCGGCATTGCTTTTCTCACACGGGAGCTGCTAAGATGCAGCTCCCCATGTGGAAAGCAATCGGCTTTGTTTTTGGAAGAGAGAGCAGGTTTCCCTCCTCTCTCTTCCAAAAACCAAAGCAGAGTTTGCTATGACAGGGCGGGAGCCACGAGGCTCCCGCCCTGCCATAGCAAACTTCAGTGTCCCGGGGGTGGGCACCCCGGGACACTGCAGGAGCCAGCCCTGGGGGGTGGCGGTCCCCAGGGCCATCACTGGCTCCAGGAGGGGGGCCGCGCGGCCCCCCTCCCAATCTGTACATAGCCCCGGGAGGTGGTGGTCCCGGGTTCGGGTCCTTAACGGACCCCTAATTTACATATTAGTGCCCTGGGGAGGTGGCGGTCCTCGGGCGTGTGGGGGCTCGAGCCCCCCACACAGGTAAAACATTTTTAAAAAGAAGCCCCGGGGGTGGCGGTCCCCGGGGCTGCGGGGGGCAGTGTGCCCCCGCAAATATAATTAATGGGAGCCCCAGGGGTGGCGGTCCCCGGGGCTGTGGGGGCCATGTGCCCCCACAAATATAATTAATTGGAGCCCCAGGGGGTGGCGGTCCCCGGGGCTGCGGGGGCCGGTGTCCCCGCAAATATTTATGCAAAGTCTCGGGGGTGGCGGTCCTCGGGGCAGTGTGGGGGATTGGGACCCCCACACACTTATTTTCACTGCCCCCGGGACCTGGCCCACCCGGGGCTAAATATTAACGAGCGCGGGAGTCCGCGCATCGGTTTGCTCCGCGGCCGAATCCGCGGATCCGGCGCGCATTTTGCCGATTTTGTTTTTAAAAAAAAAGCTTTTTTGGGCCCTGGGGTGCCTTGTGGGAGCCCCTGAGCAGGCCTAGGGGGTCAGGGTGTTTCTACCCTGCCCCCTTTTCTTGTTTTGCGCCTTAGTTTTTCTGTTTTCTTGTGCCTCGGTTCTACCGAGGCACAAGATGGCTGCCAACACTTCCTGGTTTGGAGTGTTGACAGCCAATTAGCATGAAGCTCGTGGTCGGGAGGGTCCGCGGATCCTCCGTGCCTTTAAATATCGAAACTTTTATTTTTGATTTTCTCAGCAACTACTGAACGGATTTACACCATTTTTAAAAAGGGTGCTTTCTGAACCAAACACTACCTTTTTGCCAAATTTGGTGTAATTCCGTTCAGCAGTTTTGGCTGTAGCCTTGCATAAAGTTTCCTATGGGAAATTGATTTTTGACTCTTATTTTTTGAATTTCTCCGCAACTACTGAACGGTTTTACACCATTTAAAAAAAGGGCGCTTTCTGAACCAAGCACTACCTTTTTGCCAAATTTGGTGTAATTCCTTTCAGCAGTTCGGGCTGTAGCCGTGTCTAAAGTTTCCTATGGAATTAACATGGAGAAAACACGCTTTGTACCCCCTTTTTCTCGGCCCCTGCTTTATGAATCACCCCGAAACTTTCAAGATAGGAGCGGACCGGAGCGGGCCATAAGTTTTGAAAATTTTGCGAAGATTCGTCAACCGGCGCCAAAGTTATTGGGAAAAGAATGTTACAAATTTCCTATGGATAATAGGTCCTAACTATAACTATCTACTGGCGACCGCCAGTAGATAATATATACATCACTGATATATATCATATATATCAGTGATGTCATCAGTGATGTCACTGACCATGTCATGAGTGATGTAATATGTGATGTCATCAGTAGTGCATTGTGGGGGCGCGAGTTATAATTAGCTCACCTAACTATAACGGCTGAATTTCTCTGATTTTGTATGAGTGAAATGTCAGCCTAACTATAATGTCCCAGAAACCTGTGGGTTTTCAGTGAATTTCTAAGGTTTTTAAATAATTCCTAACTATAACGTCCCTGAAACCTATGGTTTTATGTTTGTAACTATTTTTTCTTTTTTTTGTATAATTTTCTATGTATTTTTAAAAACTTTTAAAATAATTATAATCACTTTTTTAAATATATATAACATAGGTGATTAAAGATTTATAGTGTTATTTATTTGAATAATTGCAATTTTTATGAAATTGTAATATTGTTCCATTGTTCCTAATTTTGTACAGTGTGATATTATATGACAGAATTATGAATAGAAAAAGAAAATGTGTATATAATATTTTAGGGTAATTTCTTTTACAGTTTTTTGCTAAATTAAATTTTGTATGCTTGCTTTTAATAGTGTAAAAGATGTTTTGTTCTCTCATTATGATAAATATCTTCGTTATATTTTATATTTGGTTAACAAAAAGGGTTGCGCACCGATCGCGAACCTACGCGGTGGGTGCGTGGATCCATTATACGAATATCAGTCTAAAATACATATTTAGAACAAATTAATATATATATATATATATTTTGTTTGTTTTTTTTTTAGTCCTCATTCGCCTTGGATAGAAAAACAAAAGATATACAACGTACTCCGGGGTCTCCCTAGACGTAGCACCAGCCAGAAATCTTTCTTTGGCGCCAAGGATAGATCACTTTGCACCCGCTTCGACTTCTCCAACCGTAAATAGCCCAGTCTGACACAACCGCCTGTGGAGCTCCCGCTGGAATAATGAAGCAATATAGTGTAAAGTCCTAATCATTGGACTATATAGGAGCAGAGGAGTTCACCCACTTTTCATAAGGAAGCCAAAACTCATTCCTCTTACTTTCTGATGCCCTATCTAACCGGATAGTGTGTTTTACAGACGTCATCCAATCTGTTTTAGTCGGGGGTGGATTTTATCCAATTCCTTCATATCTCTCTGCGAGCAAGCAATATCAAATTAAAAAAAACAGATTTCTTGTGTTGATTGTCAGAGATTCATAATATTCCGGGACCCCAAAGAGTTTTGCTTACCTGGAGCGTCTCCACTGAGTATCACAGACACAGAATTACTCTCGCTCTAGCCAGAACCCTTGGATCTCGGGACACTCCAAGAACATGTGGCTGTCATCCCCTTTTTCCTGGCCACATTTTGGACATCTCGGCGTGGGGCCTGTTCTCAGTTTGGACAGTCTAAGCGGAGTCCAATAAACCCTGTGAAGACAGAAAAGGTGGTTCCTCCTTAAATTTGCAGCACGCACCGAGGAGTATAGAATATTGCAAGATACTTGCCATAAATCTTCTGGCTGCATCCTGGCAAGCTCTTCCCCCACAGTTCCGTTGGTAAATTGAAGTCTCTATCCAATAGGTCCACCAGCAGCCAGTACCAGTTCGCCACTTCTTTTTTTCTAATAACGCTACTAATCATCAGGGACTCTAGTTCGTTTGAAGAGCCCATGTCCGTTCCAGCAGAGAGACTCCAACTTTTAATTTGAAAATATTTAAATCTTGACAGCCTGTTGTTGGTAATCTCTTGCCCCATATTCCAAGTAATCAGGCTTCAATTATTTATCAGTTGGCCCCAGGTTAATATCCCTGCTTCCCTTAATGGAAGGGCCAGGCTGTCCTTAGACCATTCCGGAGACCTAGGGGAGTCCCAAACTGGAGCCAGTCCACTGTAATAGTCGAGTTTTAATTCTTCCCTAATTTTATGCCACGTGGCTGCAGAGTCTTGAGATGCACTTTTTTTTAAAGAATCTGGAGTCCCCAAATGTATGTATAAAACCTAGTTTGCCCCCTTTCGCATCAGATAGCATTGCCCTGAACATCTTCCAGGTATCGGATTCATCCGGCGTATTAAATACCATCTTCCCTCCTTTTCAATCAATCAATCAATCAATCAATCAGTGCATTTGTAGAGCGCACTACTCACCCGTGAGGGTCTCAAGGCGCTAGGGGGAGGGGGGGGGGAGGGGTGTGCTGCTACTGCTCGAACAGCCAGGTCTTGAGAAGTCTTCTGAAGGTCAGCAGGTCCTGGGTCTGTCGCAGGTGGATGGGGAGGGTGTTCCATGTCTTGGCGGCGAGGTGGGAGAATGATCTGCCACCGGTGGTCATTCGGTGGATGCGTGGAACCGGTGGCAAGGGCGAGGTCGGCGGAGCGAAGCTGGCGGTTCGGGGTGTAGAAGGTGAGTCGTTTGTTGAGGTATGCTGGTCCGGCGTTGTGGAGTGCTTTGTGAGCGTGGGTGAGGAGCTTCAAGGTGATCCTCTTGTTGATGGGGAGCCAGTGCAGGTCTCTCAGGTGGGCAGTGATGTGGCTGTGGTGGGGGATGTCAAGGATGAGGCGTGCAGAGGCGTTCTGTATGCGTTGAAGCCTTTTCTGGAGTTTGGCCATGGTTCCCGCGTAGAGGGCGTTGCCGTAGTCCAGCCTGCTGCTGACGAGGGCCTGGGTGACTGTCCTTCTGGTTCCGGTGGGGATCCATCTGTAGATCTTGCGAAGCATGCGGAGGGTGTTGAAGTAGGAGGAGGAGACGGCGTTGACTTGCTGGGTCATTGATAGTGATGAGTCCAGGATGAACCCCAGGTTGCGTGCGTGGTCGGTGGGTGTCGGTGCAGCTCCCAGCGTGGCCGGCCACCAGGAGTCGTCCCAGGCGGATGGGGTGGAGCCGAGGATGAGGACCTCCGTCTTGTCTGAGTTCAGTTTCAGGCGACTGTTCTTCATCCATTCGGCGACGGCCTTCATTCCTTCGTAGAGGTTGATTTTGGCGGTGGCGGGGTCCTTGGTAAGGGAGAGGATCAGCTGGGTGTCGTCGGCGTATGAGACGATGTTGAGGTCGTGTGATCGGACGATGTTGGTGAGCGGTGCCATGTAGACGTTAAAGAGGGTCGGGCTGAGGGATGATCCTTGGGGTACGCCGCAGGTGATCTTGGTGGCTTCGGATCGGAATGGGGGGAGGCGGACTCTCTGGGTTCTGCCGGTGCGGAAGGAGGTGATCCAGTCCAGGGCTTTGTCGCGGATCCCCGTGTCGTGGAGGCGTGTGCGTAGGGTGTGGTGGCAGACGGTGTCGAAGGCCGCCAAGAGGTCCAGGAGGATGAGGGCCACGGTTTCGCCTTTGTCCAGCAGGGTCCTAATGTCGTCGGTGGCGGCAATGAGGGCAGTTTCGGTGCTGTGGTTGCTGCGGAATCCGGATTGGGATGAGTCCAGGGTGTTGTTCTCCTCGAGGAAGTGGGTCAGTTGCCTGTTGACAATCTTCTCGATGACTTTCGCCGGGAACGGGAGCAGGGAGATGGGCTGGAAGTTCTTGAGGTCCTTTGGGTCTGCCTTGGGTTTCTTGAGTAGGGCGTTGAGCTCGGCGTGTTTCCAGCTCTCCGGGAAGGTGGTGGTCTCAAAGGAACTGTTGAGGATCTTCCGGAGATGGGGTGCGATGATGGAGCTTGCTTTGTTGAAGATGTGGTGGGGGCAGGGGTCGGATGGCGAGCCGGAGCGGATGGTGTTCATGATTTTGATGGTGTCGTCGTCGTTGACGTGGTTCCAGGAGAGCAGGAGGCCGGTGTGGCTGGGGGGCGGTGAGTTTGAGGTGTCAGCGTTTTTCGGGGGGGGTCTGGGTGTTGAAGCTGTCGTGGATGTCTGCGATCTTGCGGTGGAAGAAGGTGGCTAGAGAGTCGCAGAGGTCTTGTGACAGCGGGATGTCATTGGAGCTGGAGCTGGGGTTGGCGAGTTCCTTCACGATGTTGAAGAGCTCTTTGCTGATGTGCGCGTTGTTGTTGATGCGTTCCTTGAAGGAGCTCCTTTTGGCGGTTCGAATGAGTTGGTGGTGCTTGCGGCTGGCGTTCTTGAGGGCAGCGTGGTTGTTCGGTGTCTGTTCGTGGCGCCACTTCTTCTCGAGTCTTCGGCAGGTCTGCTTGGATGCCTGGAGGTCGGTGGTGAACCAGCTGGCCCTTCTGTCGGTGCGTCTGTTTGAGGGTTTCTTGATCGGGGCAAGAGTGTTGGCGCAGTTGTCAATCCATTGTCTGAGGTTGCGGGCGGCTGTGTCGGTGTCGGTGGGGTCGGTCAGTGGGTCACGGGCGAGGGTGGTGATTAGCTGATCTTCGGTGACCTTGTTCCAGCTGCGGTGGGGGATTCGTTGAGGGTGGTTGTGCATGGTGTGTTTCTCGAAGGAGAAATGGATGCAGCGGTGGTCGGTCCAGTGGAGTTCGGTGGTGTGGCTGAAGGTGACGTGGTTGCTTGCTGAAAAGATGGGGTCGAGCGTGTGTCCGGCGGAGTGGGTGGGAGTCGTGACAAGCTGTTTGAGTCCGAGGTTGGCGAGGTTGTCGAGCAGGGTGGTTGAGTTGCTGTCGTCGGCGTTCTCGAGGTGGAAGTTCAGGTCTCCGAGGAGGATGTGGTCTGTGGAGGCCAGGGCGTGCGAGCTGACGACGTATGTGATGGAGTCGCTAAACTGTGGCCGGGGTCCGGGGGGTCTGTAGATGAGGGTTCCTCTGAGGGTGGTGTTGGGATCGATGTGGATCTGGAAGTGCAGGTGTTCGGCGGCGCTGAGGGTGTCTTCGGTACTGGTCGAGATTCTGAGGGTGTTCCTGTGGACGATGGCGATTCCTCTTCCCGGTCTGTTGGTGCGGTCCCTGCGGGTGATCTTGTAGCCATCCGGGATGACTATGGCAATGTCGGGCGCCGATGAGGGGTTCATCCAGGTCTCCGTCAGGAAGGCGACGTCCGGGGAGGATGAGTCGAGCAGGTCTCAGAGTTCGACGGCATGCTTGTGGACTGAGCGGGTGTTGAGAAGTATGCATCTGAGATGGTTGTGGCCTGCCCTGGTGAAGCTGCAGGTTCGGCAGGTGAAGGGTCCGTGGGTGAGCTTCGGGGTGGCCTGGAAGCAGGTGGGTGATCTGCCGGTGTTGAGTGCGTGGCGGAGGTTGGCGTCATAGCGGAGTCGGGTGTCGTGGCGCTTGTGGGGGCCAGGGGTTCTGGCGCTGGGTGCGGTCCAGGCGCGGACAGGCGCAGACGGGCTTGCCTTAGGTGCGCCTTCGGCGCGCCAGCAACGCGCCCGCTGCACGCATCCGCTGCGTGGCCGCGCAGCGGCTGCCATTAAGAAGGGGAGGTGGGAGGGAGGAGCAGCTGGGAGGAGGGTGCGGGGAGCGAATGGGCGAGCGGGGGGGGGTCGCAGGGGACGCAGCGGCGGGAAGGGGAGGAATGCAGAATACAACGAGCAATAAGCAAGGAAGCAATAAAGCAAATTAAAGCAAATAGAGGTGAAATACAGTGAAAAAGTGAAATGTGGAGAAAAGCAGCAGAACAGAAAGACCCAAGCATAATTGGATAGATCAGGCAATCGCAAGCTGCCCTTGTCCTACTTCTGTCTAAGCTTCTTCTATGCAATTCGAACCCCTTTTGAGGCCCAAACAAAACTACCAATTTTTGACTGTGCCCTTTTAAGCCAATATTCCTTAAAGGCCATGGGGATGTTCTGAAATGAGAATCATCATCTTCACAAGATTTACCCTACCATAAATTGTCAAGGGGAGGTGAGAGCAACTCAGCAGTAGCCTCCCCACTTCCTTACTAACCTTCTGGAAATTAACTTCCGGGATTTTCTCTACATTTTGAATGATTTTAATACCTAAGTATCTCATTTCCTTTTTAATGCATTCCTGTCTTGAGTTGATGTTCCAGGCCATTAAAACCGTTTTGTTCTCATTTACCTCATAGCCTGAAATGGACACTCCTGCCTGGTTCCCCTAGAGATATTGAAGGACCTTGAGAGATTCCCGTTTACCAAGACTTTGGCTGTAGGGTTTTATAAATCAGCTCTATGGACCTGCAGAAATTTTCACCCAGATTAGATAGCCTTAAAATTTTCTGCAGATAGGACCAGTTCACCCTGTCGAAGGCTTTAGTCGCATCCAAAGTAATAACTGCTAGGGGCACTTTGTAAACAGATGCGCTGTCTATACCTCCGATTAGGTTTAATGTAAGATCTTTAATCCCCCTTCCCCACACAACACCCTTCTGGTCTTCATGTAAGAGATCCCCCAAAACCCCATTCAGCCTTTCTGCAAGTACCTTTGCGAAGATTTTATAATCGCAATTCAGTAGCGAAATGGGCCTGTAGGAGTCGCAAACATTGGGTGGTTTATCTGGTTTTGGGATCAGGGTTACTGTGGCCTCATTCCAAGAAGTGGAAATCTCCCTTCCATTCTCAAATATAGCTGAGAACAACCTCCCCATTACTGGAATAAGATATTCCCCCAGTTTTTTGTTTATCTTGGCAGGGAGGCCATCCGGACTTGCAGCTTTACCTGATTTCCCTGCCATGATTGAGTTTCTGATCTCACCTTCTGACATAGGGCTGTTAATTATATCCCTTTGAGCTTCGCTAACTAAGCGGGGAACATCCTGGCCCAACCATCCCATCACCTGCTCCCCTGTTGTTACTAGGTCCTCCAGATATACGTCTCGAAATGGGTTAAAGAGGCTTCTTCTATGCCCTCCCTTGTTGGAATAGAGTTTCCTGAAACCTCGCATTTGACCACCTTTATAAAGCATCTTGCCTAATCATTTCTCACTTTCCAAGCAAGTAGCTTGCCACGCCCTTCTCCATAATTAAAGTGGGCAAGTTTACTTGCTCGCCATCTTTTTGTAATCTCTCTTCGACTACCCCTGCGAGATCCATTTTGAGAACCTGAAGAGAGGCTTGAGGTGACCCCTGATCTGCTCTACTCCCTAGTAACTGTTGTTCCAGCCGCTGTATCTTACTTTCAATTTCTGCCACCTCAGCTCTGTGTTGTTTACTTTTATAGGATTGGACAGACATTATTTTCCCCCTCAAAAAAGCCTTATATGCATCCCAGACAACCCCTAATGGTGCGCTATCTATATTAACCGCGAAGAACTCCTGGGATTCTAAACCGAGTTTCTCAACTATGACGACGTCTAATAATATATTGCGATCCATAGTCCATCTCCTCTCTACCGTGGTTTTTGAGGGAGTCAACATTAAAGTAATAGCCTGAGTGGTCAGACAAGTGCGATCCTACATGGCTGACTTCGTGGACCTGATCTTTTAAGTTTTGGTTGATCAAAAATATATTGATTCTTGATTGGTGACCATATTTTTTATTGTTAAAAGTGAAGCTCTTCAAGGCACCCTTTTCTCTCTACAGACATCGCACCATCCTAGTTGCTTAATAGAGATATTTATCAAGGACCGCGCCTTGTTATTTACTACAGCTCTACTTTTAGCAGAGCGGTCCAGGTTCCCTTCAAGCACAACATTAAAATCCCTGGCTAGAATAATTGGATCAGGGAAGTTCAAGAGCTATGACAAGAACATTACTGAATGGGACAGAGTCATCTAAATTAGGGCCATAGTATCCAACCACAGTGTAAAACTGATGATAACATCTCACTTTAACAATAACCCATCTGCCGGCCTTGTCCACGCTACTATCCTCTATTGTAATATGAGGGTTGTTTTTTATTAATATCGCTACCCCTCTTATGGTTAGTTGTTGGTCAGAGAATATGACCTTTTGTAACCACCTCCTGGATTTAAAAGTCTCTCTCATCTCTTCACTAGTCAAATGGGTCTCTTGGAGAATTATGATCTGGGCATATTGCAGGATCCTCTCTCTCCTATGCCTAACTCTAAGCCCGTTTACATTCCACGATAAAAACTCAATCTGTACGTTCTGACTGGCACTCATCTCTTACTCCATAAGGTTATTGCCATAAGGGAACCGGAGTCCCAATTTAGTCGAAGAGGAAAAATGTATTTATTTTTATTTTTTACACACTGCTCCCCACCCCGTGCACCTAACCATATCCGTGAACCCTTCACACCCCCACCACCCTGGAGAACCCTCCTCTTCCTCCTTCATGGCCTAAGCCCAAGGAGGCTCCCCCGGAGTCACAAGACAAAGAAACATAATATCTAACTAAATTTTGTCTCGCTAAAGCAATCCGTTGCACTAAATCAACTCACAAACAGAGCGGATAAAGAACCAGTGTAAATAACTTGAAGGGAAAGGGAAGGAAAGGAGAGGATGAAAGGGCAGAGATTAGTAAGTGCCAACGCCTTCAACCCTCACTAACTTGTCCCTGTTTCAGATAAAGATTTAAGAAATTTCTCAGCTTCCTCCACTCAACGAAAATTCTGCATCTTATTATTATGCATTACACGCAGACTGGCAGGAAATCTCAGCTGCGCTGTGGCACCCAGCTTTTTTAGGGGTTCAATTAGTTTACCCAGCTCCCATTGTTTGTTAGCTGTGATCTGAGATACGTCCGACCTTATCTCGAAGTTGATGCCGTCTACTCCTAGTGTCTTCTTTTTTAGGGCCTTTGTGAGAATTTCCTCTTTGATTTTGTAGGTGTGGAAATGAACCAAAATCTTCCTCAACTTCGTTTTATTTGGGGCTAACCTAAATGGGTCTCTATGGACCCTCTAAATATCATTAATAAGATCTTGCTCTGTGCAGACGATATGGGTTCCCAATTTAATCAGTCTTGCCACAAGAGGCCTTCACATCGTCCCCCTCTGCCCCCTCAGGGACTTTCAACAAACGGAGGTTGTTCCTTCTTTGGCTGTTCTCCAGTTTTTCTTTAATAACTACTTTTTTCCCCCTTAGAAGCGGAATCTCTTTTTATTGGCTTCTGACTGAAGCGTTAAATCTCTAACTGAAGTTTCCAGTATTGATGTCCTGGCTGCGAGGTCGTCTAACTTCCTTTCCAGCATGTCACATGCTGACCTAATCTCCATTTGATTCGTCCCAGAAGTTTCAAATCTGCTCCTAACTTCGGATGTTAATAGCTGGATTAAGTCTGAGACTGATTGGGGCTGTGATTGAGTTTGTAATTGAGATTGAGAAACAACTACTGAGCTAGTACCCCCTCCCCCGGTCGAACTGTGGGGGTGAATCACCATGTGATGTTAATCTCATCTGGTGGCTTTCTGCCTGTGGGGGCAGGGGGTCCATGTCTCTAGTAGACACTGGGTTCCTCTCCTTTTCCAACCTTAATGTGTTAGAAGCAGCTACTTCTGGAGATTCGGGGGCACTTGCCAATACCTGAAACCTATTCGGGCTTATAATATTTTTTTCTTCTGGCAGGTGTGACTCATTCAATGGAGGAGCTATGGCCGGCTTCTTTAGTTTTAGGGTGTTTTGCACCATTTAAAAAAAAGTCCTTAGTGAGGGCGTAATCTTCAGATTTTGTATTTGTATATCTGCCTTTCTCCTCCTATGTTTCCTCCTTCTGGGGCTAACCCAGTCTTCTGTAGTTGCACAACCTAGTTTTGATGCTGTAGTTTCTTTAAATTGATTTATCCCAGCTGTGCCTTTTGATAACTTAGATTGTGTATCCCCAGTGGAGCCTCTCACTGCTAGGCTTCTAAGCTGGTATCTGCCCTGATGAATACTACTTTCCAGTACCTCCTCCTCATTATCTAGTGCCTGGGAGGCCACTGTGTTCTGTTGGGCTATCTTTTTTATGGCCAAAAAAACCCTCTTTTTTGTTTTTTAGCTGAGGGTACCTGTTTTTTATGCAAATGTTACTTTTTTTACTTTTCTTCCCTTCAAGCGACCCCCCTACAGCACCTCCGTCTTTACTGAGGCTCTGACCTGTATTTTCTGGGTCCCCGGGGTCTCAGTGGCTTCACAATGGTCCAAATTGTCCAAGGAGCCTCTTGCTCCTGTGCTGCCTCTGCCAAAATTGACCCGGATGGAGCGCTGGGCGACCGCCCTCCGCCCCCTGCCGAGCTCGCCAGCACGAATTAATATATTTTAGTCACGAAGAGGTTTATTACTGAGTGCAAAAAAATAGTAATATAGAAGTTATAAATTTGTTTTCAAATGTTTTTAACAGATTTTTGAGGATGCAACAGTATCGCCCACCAGTCTCGGATCTTTGCGTTCGGTGCGCGAATCCGTTACATGAATGTAAGTCTAAAATACGTACTGAAATAATATATTTTTTAAACAAAGAAGTTTATTATTGAATCCCAAAAATTAGTATTGCTGTAGTTGTAAAATATTTTTAAGATGTTTAAAACACATTTTTATGTACACGACACCATCGCGCTTCAGTCGCATAGGAGTCGCGAACCCTGCCGGCACGTATTTCCGGGATCTGCGGAATTTTAAAAAGTATGAAATATCAATGTTGCAAGTTTAAATATCTGTTTTGCTTAAAGAGTTTCCATTAAAATAGTTTCAAAAACAATATTCTAATAGCAATTTATACTTTTAAATTAAATGTAGTACATTTTACGGGTGTGCGATGTATACGCAATGGGTGCGCGACCCCTACGCGACTCCATGTGACATGGAAAGAAAGCTTTTTATTGGTTAAAAAGCTTTTCATTCTCTTAGAGGGTGGAACCAACACCTGTTCCAGTCCTTTCATTTTGGGTGTGTCTCCTTATTAGACTACTTTTTTGTAGGCTCTGGAAATTCTTTATTTTATTTGGTGTTCCAACATTTCTTCCATTCAAAAATGGCCTCAGCTTTTCCTGAAGAGGAGCAGCAGGAGGAGATGGAAGTCAAAAAGTGCAAAGAAAGCATAGTGTGGGCGTTTTTTACTGTGCCGGAGGGAGAGAAGAATGTGAATGCTCGAAAGGTGACCTGCAGCATCTGCCACAAAGTCCTCTCCAGAGGATCCCCCAAAAAATATTCGTGTGGCACTTCTTTGATGAAGAAACACCTAGAAACAACACATCCAACTCGTCTTGCACGAGAGATGATGGAACGACAGAAGAGGGACCAAGCCGCAGCTGATGATGGTAGTCAACCATCTGCCTCAGCAGGTGTTGTACTCACCACTCCACAACCCCAGATAGTCCCTGAACTTGCGGATGCAGGAATTCACTGTCAGAAATGTTTAACCACTCTTTGCGTTAGAGAACTGTCCATTGAAGCAACTGTTAATCTTTTGAAAGCACATAAGTGCTAATTTTTTTGGGGGTGGGTTCTACCTTGTGTTTTTTTTGTTCCTATGAAACATCATAGTTGGACTGGTTAACATTGATTTTTTAGTTAAAAAATTTCAAAAACACAAAAAAAAATTAAATATTTAGAAAATACAAAAAAACCTCGAAATTGTTTTTTTTTTTTAAACGGTTCTCACGGCACCACCTATACTGGTTAAAATTAGAAAACTTGTATGCAGTGAAAGTGATTGCTTGCATAAATGTGTGTGTGATGAATGTAAGAATTGTGCATAAGTAGTGTCTCAGTGAATGGATGAACGCATGCATAATACGTGAGTGAATGAATGAGTGAAAGAGTAGTGCTTGGGCGATTTGATACATGCATGAGCAGTGGCTGAGTGAATGGATGAGTGTATGCATGATGCCTGAGTGAATGGTTGAGTGTAAGAGTAGTGTCTGACTGATTGCATGAGTGCATTGGTAGTGCCTGGGTGATTGCATAAGTGCAGAGGTACATGCCTGGGTGATTGGATGAGTGCATGGATAGTGCTTGACTGAAAAGATAAGTGCAAGGATAATGCCTGGGTTATTAGATTAGTGCATGAGTTGTGCCTGAGAGAATGGATGAGTGCATGGGTAGTGCCTGCATGAAAGGATGAGTGCAAGGGCAATGCTTGGGTCATAGGATGAGTGCATGCGTAGTGCCTAAGAGAAAAGATGAGTGCATGGGTAGTGCCTGACTGAATGGTTGAGTGTAATAGTAGTGCCTAAGTGATTGCATGAGTGCATGGGTATTGCGTGGACGATTGCACGAGCATAGGGGTACTGCCTGGGTGATTGGATGACTGCATGTGTGGTACTTGAGTGAACTTCATGAATGCAAGGGTAATACCTGGGCGGTTAGATTAGTACATGGGTAGTGCATGAGTGAAAGGATCAGTGCAAGGGTAGTGCTTGGGTCTTTGGAAGAGTGCATGGGTAGTGCCTGAGAGAATGGATGAGTGCATGGGTAGTGCCTGACTGAATGGTTGAGTACAAGAATAGTGCCTGAGTGATTGCATGAGTGCAGAGCTACTGCCTGGGTGATTGGATGAGTGCATGGGTAGTGCTTGACTGAAAGGATAAGTGCAAGGGTAATACCTGGGTTATAACATTAGTGCATGAGTTGTGCCTGAGAGAATGGATGAGTGCATGGGTAGTGCCTGAGTGAATAGTTGAGTACAAGAATATTGCCTGAGTGATTGCATGAGTGTATGGGTAGTGCCTGGGTGATTGTATGAGTGCAACTGTAGTGCCTGGGTGATTGGATGAGTGCATGGGTAGTGCCTGCGAGAAAGGATGAGTGCAAGGAGAATGCCTGGCTCATTGGATGAGTGCATGGGTAGTGCATAAGAGAAAAGATGAGTGCATGGGTAGTGCCTGAGTGAATGGTTGAGTACAAGAGTAGTGCCTGGTTGATTGCATAAGAGTATGGGTAGAGCCTGGGTGATTGCATGCATGCAGGAGTACTGCCTGGGTGATTGGATGACTGCTTGTGTAGTACCTGAGTGACTTCATGTGTGCAAGGTGAATGCCTGGGCGCTTAGATGAGTGCATGGGTAGTGCCTGAGTGAAAGGATCAGTGCATGGGTAGTGCCTGGGTCATTGGTTGAGTACAAGAATAGTGCCTGAGAGAATGAATGAGTGCATGGGTAGTGCCTGAGTGATTGTATGAGTGCAGGTGTACTGCCTGGGTGCTTTGATGAGTGCATGGGTAGTGCCTGCATGAAAGGTTGAGTGCAAGGGTAATGCCTGGGTCATTGGATGAGTGCATAGGTAGTGCCTAAGAGAAAAGATGAGTACATGGGAAGTGACTGAGTGATTGCATGAGTGCACAGGTACTGCCTGGGTGATTGGATGAGTGCATGGGTAGTGCTGGACTGAAAGGATAAGTGCAAGGATAATGCCTGGGTTATTGCATTAATGCATGAGTTGTGCCTTAGAGAATGAATGAGTGCATGGGTAGTGCCTACGTGAAAGGATGAGTGCAAGGGTAATGCCTGGGTCATTGGGTGAGTGCATGGGTAGTGCCTGAGAGAAAAGATGAGTGAATGGGCAATGCCTGAGTGAATGGTTGAGTGCAAGAGTAGTGCCTGAGTGATTGCATGAGTGCATGGGTAGTGCCTAGGTGACTGCATGAGTGTAGGGGTACTGCCTGGGTGATTGAATGACTGCATGTGTAGTACCTGAGTGACTTCATGAATGCAAGGGTAATACCTGGGTGTTTAGATGAGTGCATGGGTAGTGCAGTGAGTGAAAGGATCAGTGCAGGGGTAGTGCCTGGGTCATTGGATGAGTGCATGGGTAGTGCCTGAGAGAATGGATGAGTGCATGGGTAGTGCCTGACTGAATGGTTAAGTACAAGAATAGTGCCTGAGTGATTGCATGAGTGCAGAGCTACTGCCTGTGTGATTGGATGAGTGCATGGGTAGTGCTTGACTGAAAGGATAAGTGCAAGGGTAATACCTGGATTATAACATTAGTGCATGAGTTGTGCCTGAGAGAATGGATGAGTGCATGGGTAGTGCCTGAGTGAATAGTTGAGTACAAGAATATTGCCTGAATGATTGCATGAGTGCATGGGTAGTGCCTGGGTGATTGTATGAGTGCAACTGTAGTGCCTGGGTGATTGGATGAGTGCATGGGTAGTGCCTGCGAGAAAGGATGAGTGCAAGGATAATGCCTGGCTCATTGGATGAGTGCATGGGTAGTGCATAAGAGAAACGATGAGTGCATGGGTAGTGCCTGAGTGAATGGTTGAGTGCAAGAGTAGTGCCTGGGTGATTGCATAAGAGCAGGGGTAGTGCCTGGGTGATTGCAGGCATGCAGGAGTACTGCCTGGGTGATTGGATGACTGCATGTGTAGTACCTGAGTGACTTCATGAGTGCAAGGTGAATGCCTGGGTGCTTAGATGAGTGCATGGGTAGTGCCTGAGTGAAAGGATCAGTACAAGGGTAGTGCCTGGGTCATTGGTTGAGTACAAGAATAGTGCCTGAGAGAATGAATGAGTGCATGGGTAGTGCCTGAGTGTTTGTATGAGTGCAGGTGTACTGCCTGGGTGCTTAGATGAGTGCATGGGTAGTGCCTGCATGAAAGGTTGAGTGCAAGGGTAATGCCTGGGTCATTGGATGAGTACATGGGTAGTGCCTAAGAGAAAAGATGAGTACATGGGAAGTGACTGAGTGATTGCATGAGTGCACAGATACTGCCTGGGTGATTGGATGAGTGCATGGGTAGTGCTGGACTGAAAGGATAAGTGCAAGGATAATGCCTGGGTTATTGCATTAGTGCATGAGTTGTGCCTTAGAGAATGAATGAGTGCATGGGTAGTGCCTACGTGAAAGGATGAGTGCAAGGGTAATGCCTGGGTCATTGGGTGAGTGCATGGGTAGTGCCTAAGAGAAAAGATGAGTGAATGGGCAATGCCTGAGTGAATGGTTGAGTGCAAGAGTAGTGCCTGAGTGATTGCATGAGTGCATGGGTAGTGCCTAGGTGACTGCATGAGTGTAGGGGTACTGCCTGGGTGATTGGATAACTCCATGTGTAGTACCTGAGTGATTTCATGAATGCAAGGGTAATACCTGGGTGGTTAGATTAGTACATGGGTAGTGCATGAGTGAAAGGATCAGTGCAAGGGTAGTGCCTGGGTCATTGGATGAGTGCATGGGTAGTGCCTGAGAGAATGGATGAGTGCATGGGTAGTGCCTGACTGAATGGTTGAGTACAAGAATAGTGCCTGAGTGATTGCATGAGTGCAGAGCTACTGCCTGGGAGATTGGATGAGTGCATGTGTAGTGCTTGACTGAAAGGATAAGTGCAAGGGTAATACCTGGGTTATTCCATTAGTGCATGAGTTGTGCCTGAGAGAATGGATGAGTGCATGGGTAGTGCCTGAGTGAATAGTTGAGTACAGTAATATTGCCTGAGTGATTGTATGAGTGCATGGGTAGTGCCTGAGTGATTGTATGAGTGCAACTGTAGTGCCTGGGTGATTGGATGAGTGCATGGGTAGTGCCTGTGAGAAAGGATGAGTGCAAGGATAATGCCTGGCTCATTGGATGAGTGCAAGGGTAGTGCATAAGAGAAACGATGAGTGCATGGGTAGTGCCTGAGTGAATGGTTGAGTGCAAGAGTAATGCCTGGGTGATTGCAGAAGAGCATGGGTAGTGCCTGGGTGATTGCATGCATGCAGGAGTACTGCCTGGGTGATTGGATGACTGCATGTGTAGTACCTGAGTGACTTCGTGAGTGCAAGGTGAATGCCTGGGTGCTTAGATGAGTGCATGGGTAGTGCCTGAGTGAAAGGATCAGTGCAATGGTAGTGCCTGGGTCATTGCTTGAGTAGAAGAATAGTGCCTGAGAGAATGAATGAATAGTGCCTGAGTGATTGTATGAGGGCAGGTGTACTGCCTGGGTGCTTAGATGAGTACATGGGTAGTGCCTGCGTGAAAGGATGAGTGCAAGGGTAATGCATGGGTCATTGGATGAGTGCATGGGTAGTGCCGAAAAGATGAGTACATGGGAAGTGCCTGAGTGATTGCATGAGTGCAGAGGTACTGCCTGGGTGATTGGATGAGTGCATGGGTAGTGCTTGACTGAAAGGATAAGTGCAAGGATAATGCCTGGGTTATTGCATTAGTGCATGAGTTGTGCCTGAGAGAATGAATGAGTTCATGGGTAGTGTCTACGTGAAAGGATGAGTGCAAGGGTAATGCCTGGGTCATTGGGTGAGTGCATGGGTAGTGCCTAAGAGAAAAGATGAGTGCATGGGTAGTGCCTAAGAGAAAAGATGAGTGCATGGGCAGTGCCTGAGTGAATGGTTGAGTGCAAGAGTAGTGCCTGAGTGATTGCATGAGTGCATGGGTAGTGCCTGGGTGACTGCATAAGTGTAGGGGTACTGCTTGGGTGATTGGATGACTGCATGTGTAGTACCTGAGTGACTTCATGAATGCAAGGGTAATACCTGGGTGTTTAGATGAGTGCATGGGTAGTGAGTGAGTGAAAGGATCAGTGCAGGGGTAGTGCCTGGGTCATTGGATGAGTGCATGGGTAGTGCCTGAGAGAATGGATGAGTGCATGTGTAATGCCTGTGTGAATGGTTGAGTACAAGAATAGTGCCTGAGTGATTGCATGACTGCAGAGCTACTGCTTGGGTGATTGGTTGAGTGCATGGACAGTGATTGACTGAAAAGATAAGTGCAAGGGTAATACCTGGGTTATTCCATTAGAGCATGAGTTGTGCCTGAGAGAATGGATGAGTGCATGTGTAATGCCTGTGTGAATGGTTGAGTACAAGAATAGTGCCTGAGTGATTGCATGAGTCGATGGGTAGTGCCTGGGTGATTGTATGAGTGCAACTGTAGTGCCTGGATGATTGGATGAATGCATGGGTAGTGCCTGCGAGAAAGGATGAGTACAAGGATAATGCCTGGCTCATTGGATGAGTGCATGGGTAGTGCCTAAGAGAAAAGATGAGTGCATGGGTAATGCCTGTGTGAATGGTTGACTACAAGAATAGTGCCTGAGTGATTGTGTGAGTGCATGGGTAGTGCCTGGGTGATTGCATGAGTGCAGGGGTACTGCCTGGCTGATTGGATGAGTGCATGGGCAGTGCATGAGTAAATGGATGAGTGCACGGCTAGTGGCTAGATGAATAGCTGAGTGCAACAGCACTGTCTGGCTGATTCTACGAGTGCATACATAGTAATGAAAAAGTGTACAGGTAGTCCCTGTGTGATTGCAATAGTGCATTCATAGTATCTGTTTCATTCAATGAGTGGATGGGTAGTCCCTGGGTAATTCTATTAGTGCATATCTATTCTATGTATGCATCTGAGAAGTCCTTGGATAGGGAGTTCAATACACACCTGTTCTGTATAATGAGGAATAAATAACTTGCAATTAAAGCAGTTTTATTGGTCTATGCTCTTTTGCAAAAAGTAGGTATGATACTACTCCTCAGAAATTTGATGATACTTTTCAAATAGTGTAAAGGATTAACATTATTTATATTAGAAACAAATAACATATAATTAAATTTTAAATATTTTTCCAGGTTATCATGCATATTATATTATGTATTCTTACCTTTCAAGTAATTCAGATACATTACTCAGTAGAACTATTTTAGAGTAGTATTAACCTAAACAGCATTAAAACTGTTTTCAAACTTCAACAGTAGCTACTATAAAGAAGAAAAAGAAAAACTGCTATTTAATCATAATATACTACAGAAATTATATTATATTTTTAAGAACACAACATATATTTAGAATTACGTAACATTTCCAGTTTCCCTTTTTTGCTGTTCTCAGATTTCACTTAACTTCACCATACACATTGATTTCAATGTAGTGTCATCATTGAACAGCGGGGAAAAAAACAATCAAATTGATTGTAGAAAATAAACCCAAATCAGCATAGAACATAATTATCAATATGAACCCCTGGTGAACCAAGTGCTACGGAGGAGATCAATTCCAGGGAAATAACAGGAAGTGCTTTCGTGCTCAGAGACCAAAGCCAGATGGGACTATGTAATGCTGAGATGGCTACCACCGCCCCCTCTTTCAATCAGGGTGGGTGCAGTGTGGGTGATTTAAAAATAGTCTTGTGGAATGTGGCAGGCTTAGCCAGTAGGTTCTGGATGAGCAGTGGCTCCAATACATCAGAGATTTTCATATAATATGTATTCAAGAAACTTGGGAGCGAGTTAATAACTTTTTATAGAGGGTTATAAAACTTTTTTCTGCCCAGCAATAAGGTCGAGTGCAGGGAGAGCAAGGGGGGGGGGTTTAATTGTGTTTGTAGACCTCAGGATACACAGTAGGTGGAAGACCCTGTTGTGGGACTCTGATGTTGTTCAAGGACTCACACTTGTGAGTAACTCATATCGATTGGTTCTGATTATTGTTTATAATGCTAGATCACATTCACAGGGATCGGCTAGCCTGGATGAATTAAGTAGATGGCTGGAGCAAACCCAGGGGAAAGACCTGTCGCACTTTCAATTAATTCTAGTGGGAGACTTCAATTGCCATCTGTGTCCCACCCTAATGGTGATTCATCGAGACTGGTCGACCTGTACTTTAAGAGAGGGACCGCATATGGAATATACTCAGGAAGGGCGGGATCTGAGTGTCCTCCTAAACACTAATGGTCTAACTCATACCCTGGACCCGATCGCTACCTACCCTGATGCAGCTGTGCCCCCGACCTACAAAGGCAGAGGCTGCTCATCATTTATTGATTTCATATTTGTATCTCTCACACTGAGGAGGTTTATATCCTTTTTTAATATTAACCATAGTGTATTTAGTGACCATAATCCTGTGACCATGTCACTTGCTGCACCTTGGAATCAGCCCGCACCCAATAGGATAACTGGGGGAATGTTCACTGCAACTGACCAAGGTAGGCAGTTACATTGGGCACAGGTCGATAGTGTTGCTTTTAATAATTCACTTTTTAGTATATTTCAACTTTCATCTTGAGGATCCACTAGATAAGGAGGCTGTGCAATTCATTGATATAGCTAATAGTATGGGCCTCATTCAGCAGGTAACTGGTAGCACACACTCGGGGCCATTTGCTTGATGGAGTATTCTCGAATAATAAGTGTCTACAATGTCTTCCATCTCTGCCACTGGTCTGGTCGGACCATAAAGCTGTTATGTTCTCCTTTCTGGTTCAAAATCTCCAGACAAAGAAATTGTTAAACAGGCAGCGGAAAAAGTCAGGCCATGGAACAAGCTGGCTTTGAATATCTTTGAAACTGCTCTGGCTCAGAATCCACCACAACCTCTAGAGGATCCCAATGCCGCTGTTGCCGCATTTGAGGAATGGCTTTGTCACTCAATAGATGTAGCACTACCAATTAAATGTATATCCAGCCATAGGGCTAAACCTTCTGAACCCTGGTATTCAGAACAGCTCAGACTACAAAAACAAAAATGCCGCCCGTCTGGAAAGAAAATGGAGACTCTCGGATGAGCTGGAAGATAAAACGCTCTATAAATCGGCCTTGCTGGAATATAAAAACTTGTTTGTAAGGAGAAAACCAGATATTTTACCACGGCCATTCTTACAGCGAAAAATTCTTCAAAAGAACTTTTTTTCGACTGTTAAAAAGTTAGCCAAATGCTCTGAGGTGGTAGCCTCTCCCAAAAATCAGGCATTTTGTAATACGGTTGCTACTTTTTTCCAAGAGAAGGTTAAAGCAGTCTATAATGGATTCATTAGAGCTAGGGATTCAGGAAAGATACATTCTCCGGAGGCCTCAGCTGATCTGAGGGTTGACAGTTCTGTCCTTAGCGCTCTGGGTGAACATAGGGATACTCCTGAACTTTCTGTGTTCCCCTCATTAACTTTAGATGAGACAATAGATTTGTTACGATCTACTAAATCGGGCTCTCCACTGGATTTGTGTCCCCAAAAAAGATTCCAACTGTTACCTGAGCTTTTTGCTTCTTATTTGACCCCGATTTTCAATCAAATCTTTGCTTCTGGCATCTTTCCGGATAGCTGGAAACTGGCGTCTGTGCTCCCTCTTTTGAAAAATTCTAATTTCGATGGGTCGGAGCCTAACAATTACCGCCCGATTTCCAGGCTGCCGTTCCCAGCAAAATTAGTGGAAAAGGCGATGAATGGTATTCTGTCAGAGTATGTTGAGAGACATGGCTTCCTGGATGATACCCAGTTCGGTTTTCGCAAACATCATAGTACCGAACTAGCCCTAATTACATCTTCAGAACTGATTAGGCAAACGGTTGATGCGGGCGGCAATGCAGCTCTCGTGCTGCTCGACCTCTCCGCCGCATTTGACACGGTGAACCATCAGAAGTTGCTGGAAGTTCTGGAGGGGATCGGTATCAAAGGGAAAGCTTTTTCCCTACTGAAATCTTTTTGTTTGGTAGGGAGCAGTTTGTGGCCTTGGATGATTTTAGATCACCCAACTTTACTTTGCCTTGTGGGGTGCCACAGGGGTCGGCTTTGAGTCCGACCCTTTTTAACATCTATGTGGCACCACTGGCTAGGCTGATTAAGTCCCTGGGCTTTTCGGCCATCTCCTATGCCGACGATACGCAGATTATCGTCTCAGTGACCGGCTCTCCCACTGATACTATGGCACAATTTCATACTTGCCTTCGTCAGGTTGGTGATTGGATGGCTACCAACTGTTTAAAACTTAATACGAGTAAAACAGAGGTTTTACTCTTTGGTGCCCATACCAATTTCTGGTCATCTGAGCTTTGGCCTTGGAGTTGGGTCCCTTGCCTTTGCCTGGAGCCAAGGTGAAAAACCTGGGAGTTATATTTGACCCTAAACTCTCGTTTGAGAATCATGTCAATCAGGTCACTTCCCATGCTTTTTACACGTTAAAGCTCTTGAGAAAGATTTGACCATTCATTCCAGCGGAGCTACGTAAACTCGTGGTCTCTGCACTTGTTCTATCTAGAGCGGATTATTGTAATGGCCTCTTTATCAATCTGCGGAAAAAATGTTTGGCTAAATTGCAGGTGGTACAAAATGCTGCAGTGCGGCTTTTGCTTAATATCCCAAGACATAAATCTGTGTCTAGGGTTTTGAAAGACCTACAGTGGCTACCACTTGAAAAACGAATAAAGTTTAAGACTTTGTGTATTGTCTTTAGGGCCGTGCACAATACAGGACCTGGATTTTTAAAACAGAATTTACAACCTTATATTCCAGTCCGTCATCTGCGCTCTTTGTATGCTCATGATTTGATTGTTCCCAGGGCAAAAAAATGCTCCTGGGGTGGAAGAAGTTTTTTGGTAGGTTCAAGAAAACTTTGGAACTCTCTACCTATAAAGTTGAAACAGGAAAGCTGTTTGTTGACTTTTAGGAAAATGTTGAAGACATGGTTGTTTAGTCTTTAGTGTGCCTGCGACCCCCATAGTCCATCCTTGTTTATCGAGCAAGCGCCTTGACACCTTCGGGTGATTGTTTTGCGCTTTATAAATTTCCTTTTCATTTCATTATAGGAAACAGGAGATTTTGAAATGCTTAGACCCACAAGTGCAGGGGGACGATATAGTTCAGGCATTTACTGCTATTACACACTTAGTGGACGGTTTATTAACAGTACCAGCAAGCTCTCCTATCATGGATGGCCCAAGATGGTTTGACGGGCAGTAATCTCGGGCCCTTAGAGGTCTCAAGATGGCACTCAAACAGAAACCGAGAGACAGGGGTCGGGTGGCGGCCTGCCGTAAAACATATAAGCAAGCTGTCAAGAGGCGGAAGTGCCAATTGCAAAAGAAAGCCTGGGAGGACCTAACTGAGGCATCGGAACTAAAGGACTCTACCCGTTTCTGGAGGGTCATTAACAACCCATGTTTTAAAGATTTGAACAAACCAGGGCTAAGCCATAATATTTTACCAGTGCAATGGCAGGCACACTTTGAGGGAGTATATAATCATTCCCACAGAGAGGAGCATTTACAGGAAATAAACCCTGTTCAGAGCTTTGATCCCATTACCTTTACTTTGGATGAGGTGAGATTAGGAATTGATGGACTTTCGCGGAATAAGGTGCCGGGTCCTGATGGGATCCCGCCAGACCTTTTCCAATGCAACACAGAGATTTGGGCCCCTCTTCTCGTGAGGGTCTCAAATGCGGCAGTAGCATCAGCAATGCCATCATCATGGTCTACCGCCACCATTGTACCAATTTTTAAGAAGGGAGATAGGGATAGCCCACATTGTTACCGTCCCATATCCCTTATTGACGTGACAGTAAAGGTTCTGGGGCGGGTGATTCTGAATAGGTTGTCCGAATGGGCAGAGGCCAACCAAATAATATTGGACGTGCAATATGGGTTCTGAGCTGGCAAATCCACTACAGATCAATACCTTAACCATTACCTTATAATTGCAAAATACACACTAGCTAAACTGGGGGTGTTGTATCTAGCTTTTATGGACCTCACTGCGGCCTTTGATCGAGTGAACCGCTGTAAACTCTGGAAACTCCTTGGAGAGCTCGGGGTAGATCTGGCAATAACTAATACCCTAATGGCCCTACATTTTAATACTACTGCAGTAGTTAGATACACACAGAAGGGGAAAATCACGGATCATTTTAACTGCTCTAGTGGGGTCAGACAGGGCTGTATATTAGCGCTGTTTTTATTTACATTATACATTAATGGGCTCGACACTGCCCTGATGGCCTTACAGGCTGACACCCAGAGGATAGCCACAAGACGGGTCTCCATTTTGTTATACGCGGATAACGCTGTACTCCTTGCACGTACCTTGAAGGGTTTGCAGCTTTTATTAGATGGGTTTGTGACTTTTATGGATACGATGGATTTGTCATCCAATTTAACTAAATCCTATATAATGGAAATTGGAAAGCAGAGCAGGAAGCCCAACACATACACAGTAGGCACACATAGTCTAGATAAAGTACCGGCCTTTTCATATGTGGGTATTTTATTTGACGAGAAATTGAGTTTTAAACACACTTAGAGGAGAAGTGTCTTGGAATGACAAGATCTACCGGAGCAATTGCAAACTACACTCGTAGATTAGGGAACTGGTCACCTGGGACAATTTTAAAAATATACAACTCCTTTTGTACGTCTAAAGTTCTATATGGTAGTGAGGTATGGTGATATAAGGTGATTAATTAATTACAAACTGAAGAAAATAAATATTTTAGGCGGATCCTGAAAGTCCCTCATAGTACCCCTCCGTACTCTGTACATGAGGAACTGGGGTCTAAGTATATCTCTGACATGGTAGCTGTTAATCCCCTTGTAGTGTAGCTCCTATTTCTCTAATAGGCTCTGCGCATTGGAATAATATATCCTATAGGTTTGACATAGGACTAAGGTCAGTATGTCCCTATCGAGTATAGTAAACTTAATTAGGCTCAGAGGCCACTAGAAACTCCTTGGATAACAAGAAGGGAGTAGTTTCTGGCAGCCGCAAAACATGACCACTTTGTTTCCCTTTAGAATCAGAACGTGTCCCAGAGTCGTGGAAACAATAGATAACTATTTCACTCAGCTCAATCGTGCATGCTTAGTTTTCTCCAAGTTACACAGAAAGAACAGACGGGCGTTTCAATAAAAGATTTATTGAACAGTCTTGTTTCTGGTGTAAGTAAAATGTGCTGGTACGATCACAAGACAGTATGCGAGATAAATAATGTACAGTGTGAGCAGTAGAAATAAATAATACTGCGATAGCATTATCTTTTAGTATATATGCCTTTACATAAATAACACAGACTAAAAATGCGAGTACTCATACGATGCGTTTCTAATCTAGTTCTACCCCAATGTACCTAACCTAACCTAGGTGTAGGGAGAGGTATGAAGTAGGTGAAGTATTCCTTACTATGGTATACTAAGAGTATGTTAAGCCTAGTATGCCTAGTATGCCAAGAGTCCCTCTAGGTTCTTGTCAGCTCCATACCTGAAGAATGAGAGAGGTAGGAATCTCTTTGCCAGACTCGAACTCCAACACCCCGCAAGGGAAGTCAGATCACTGGAAGCTGGACTCTCTGCGTGCAGGGATGACAGCGTCTTCTCAGTGCGACAGGCCGGGAAACGGGCTCCTCTGAAGTCAAGGTCTCCTCTGATTTACAGGGGCTAGGAAAGGTATATTTATACCTGAGAAGTACCTAAGAATGTTAGTATTGACGTGAGTCGGACAGCGGAAGACGTCATGAATGAACCCCTAAGGAATAATGGTTCATGCATAATATATGAGTCCTTGAAGAAATCAATAGTCCTGGGCTAGGGAAACTCCTGCAGCCTAAGGGTCTGTTCTTCATGAACTCGTTGTGACGTTAGGGTGGACGGATGTCAGAGACCATGCCTGTATTTGGAGTGCACGGTTTAATGCCTAAATAAGGGCTGGGATTTTATGCCTATATAAGGGCAGGGCGAATTGTGCCTATGTAAGGACATGATACTGGAAAGCCCGTTTATGGACACCCTAAGAGGAATACAACACCCTCCTGTGTTTGGCGAAGATCTGGTTGAACGAGGAGGCAGGCTTTAACAGGCTGGTAATCTAGGACTGCCTCGCTCTGGATTATGCATCAAAAGCCCCGTGGTTAAAATATGTAAAGGACACCCTCACTGCACTAGGACGTGAAGATCTGTTTACTAATCACGACAAGGTGGGTTCACAGGACAAAGAGATTATCAAAGATTCGTTTTTTAAACATGTCACTGCACACCGTGAGGATAGGGAGCTCAGGAAACCCACGGTCAGAGAAAATATTCTAGTAAAGTCAATGCAGGGCACCGAACCCTATTTACTTCTTATAAGAAGTGCACACGATAGATTTTTAATCACACGTTTTAGATTGAACTTATTTTGTCACTTACTGGCTTTACCCCCCGGCTTCACGGTACACGCAGAACAAAGAGGACCCTGTGGCTGCGACAATAGGTCTCCACAGGATACCTTACATTTTGTCCTCCTTTGCCCATATTACTCATATCCGAGACGAGTGTTCCTAAAGGGGCTTTTAAAAAAACTTAGATTTAGGCAGGCACGTGTTGCCCTACTGTTTTTACAGCTTTTATCCGATGTTTTTACACTTTTTTGTGTTGTTAACTTTTTAAGATCTGCTTTAAAGATAAGAACCACTAGAGGTGACTGATGGTCACATGAGTATTTGCTAATTTTGCACTGTATGAGGCTGCTTTAAAAGTTTTGAAATGTGGGCCATTATTTAGGACCAGGTGTAGTTTTTATATGTTAAATTAATGTTAAATTAGGATTTTATTGATTATATTTTAAGTGAAGAAAGGGTTGTTGGATGCATTATGAATGTAAGAGATCAATGGGGATAACAACATATCATGGATCTCGTAATGTCGCACCCGGCACGCTTTGTTGATTTACGGAAAATGTTTTCACTTGAGGTATGTGTATTTTAAATTGTCTCTTTTATGATCATATTTTTATATGTCGAATAAAGATTATTATTATTATTATTATTATTTGTGTAGCTATGCGTTTTCCTATCTGCACTTTGTTAATTACTTCCTTCATCTACATTAACTCTATTATTTATCTCAAATACATTTGCCAAAATGTACACAGCTTGCTTCTGTGCCTGCACCAGCACTTTATTTACACGGAGGAGGCCGGGGGACTGCATTCACCATCAGCCTTGGCGCCTGGTGATGCCCGCGTCATCTTTCACGCGCCGGAGGCGCATAAAGGAACCTGCAGGCTCCCGCAGTGCTGGACGAGCGCGGGCCCATCTGCGCCCGTCCGCGGCCGAACGAGGCTGGGCTGGGCCCCGTCTCTTGGCTTGCTGACACAGCCTTGTCTTCTGGTGGATAATTTGAGACCACAGGTAAGACAATGGGGAAACGCAAATTAACTATGCCCACCACTAAGGATCGCCCACTAGCCTCTACCATTACCAGCTTCCTCACAACCGCCATGGGGGCTATTAATAGTGAGATTGAATGTGTGGAGGAGAGATTGGGGGCTACAAAATGGGCATTACACATCAGTTCATTGATGGAACCTGTGAGTCCAACAGAGAGTCAACGACTGAGGGGCTCTAACCTACCCACGGGCGCCACAACATCGAATGTCTTGGAAGCCCCCAATACCAATACCAACGCAACCCAGCAAGGCTGCTCTCTTGACACTTTACGTCCCCCTCCTCCAAAAAAGGCAAAGGCATGTAGTAAATCAAAGAGGGAAGTGCTGCTACCGGTAACTCAGAGAAAAGCACCAGCACCCACTGTGAGGAAGAGCGCAAGGGCTCCTGATTTGGAAGTTGATGTAGGTCCCAAAGACTATGGAGACAATGGAGACTTACCGTCGCATGCGCAATTTGTCAGTTCCCTCGAACTAGTAGTGAAATCCCTCCTCGACCCGTTTTTAAGCATTTTGAATAGCATTGATATGTCACTGAAAATTTTGATTGGTTCAAGTCTATCTAGCCTAACCTCTGGGACTAATAACGCAACAGACTTTGACCCTTTATCTTCGCGCCATACTACTTTGCCCCCCCAGAGCTTAGCCCCCCTGATTTTGGACCCGCCCTCTGGTTGCTGCCCTGCTACTAACACTAATATTTTAGCCGGCCCTCTCAATCTCATACAAATATAGCATCTGTTTTAGCTGGAGGTCAGTCAACCATTTTAAATGGGACAAATGATGTTGGAGCTCTTAATCCTGCTGTCAATCGCCATGTTAAATTAAGGAAAAGTCACAAAAGAATCCTCCATCTTCCACCTGAAGCTACTCCGTTGGTAATAGTCTTCAAGAATGTGCCATCTCTGCCACCCAATAAGGAGGAAGACTTGTCGCAGTTAAAGAATAAAACTGTACACTGGCTAGTGAAAGCCACGGACTGGCCGAAAAGTGAAGATTTATTCCAGCATATAAATAATGTTGAACGAGTCTCGTGGGTGGGCACACAACCTAAAATGGAGTCAGGCGACTGTGTTGTTGTAAATTTTAAAAGCAGGTCATTAGTTCATTCCCTTATGGATAGGCTCTTTTGGAGCAGCAACGCCAGTGGCCCTATTGAGGTGGTACCCCTGGGATATTTTTATAAGCCAAATTCAGTCGCAGTGCATAGGCCACTTTGTACAACTGATAATGCTGTGCAAAATTTTGCTATTTCAACCTCAAATCGTTTTATCCCTCTTGATCATGTGGATTGACTACATCATAGGGTGCATGGATCTGCTTGATCCATTAAGCGTGATTTAGATCAGAGAATTGCCAAGGGTAGTACTGGCGGCCCTGAAAAATCAACATAGAATGTTCTGGCGTATGTAGGTAGCCCTATCCTTCCTGATTCAGCAAGGATAGCATTGACAGAATCTAACAACATCCCACCAGCCGAGCAGGTCCAACTCTTGTTGCTTCCTCATCTGGCCATGAAATACCAGGGTGACTGTGAGATAACTTCTCATACAAGCAATGAGGAAGCATTTCGCAGTCACAACAGCACAATTGTCTATGGCAGCCTTTTTTGGAATATTGCTTGCTTGTCAAACAAGCTGAAATCTAAACAATGGCTTGATTTTATAAAAGGTTATAGTATTGTATGGCTTCAAGAAACCTGGATGAGAGAGATAGCTTATATTAATGGTTATGCCTCCATACACACCCCAGCCAATGTAGCTCTGGGCGGCCATTCCAAGGGTGGCCTATTAACCTTGGTAGCGACAACACTATCAGACAGAGTAGGTAAGACCCAGCTTCACTCACCACATTTTCAAATCATTAACATTCTTTTTAGACAGACTGTGACGCTGGTCATTGTTAATTTTTATCATAATAATTTTGTTCCCAAGAATACCGCCTTTGCCGAAGACTTAGAGAATTCATTAAGCAGACACATTCAGGAGATAAATACAGATTTTATTGTTAACTGTAAATTATGCCCCTTATCAAAACAGTCTGCATGTTGTTTGCTAGATGGGGCCAGGGACGGTGGTTGCCACTTTTATCACAATCCTTGTAGGAATATCTTTAGTTCATTGCTTTCAAAATTTTCTCTTTTTCTTACAGTTGATCTTATTCAACCAGAAGGTATGGACCTTGTTTCGTTTATGGGTAGAGGCCAAGGCACTTTAATTGATTTTATTGCCCTTTCTGAATATTTTAAACCTCAATTTGTGACCTTTTCTATTCTTAAGGTCTGTTTTAGTGATCATTACCCATTGTCCATCCATTTAGAGATTCAAACTGGTGACCCCTCTGGGACAATTAAATTATGTCCCATAACTTACAAAACAAACAAGGGGTTATTGCGCAAGTGGTCTACCGTTAATCCAAACTCCGTTCTCCAACAGATTTTGACCACCAATATGAGCCAAGTCTTAGAATGTCTGGAAGATAGTGTAAATCCACCATCCATGTTAAAGGCCTTTGCTGCAATAACTGAGACTATTAATGCTGCTCTATGCAGTGACAGCAGATTAAGACCCCGGAAGCAACGTACGTGGTTTAATAGTGACTGCTCACAATCTCACAACAAACTTGTTAAGGCACTGGAAAAAAAAAAACGGGATAACTTGGTGGTAAACAGGCATTAGGAAGATGCAAACTGGACATAAGAAAAGAAGCTTGGGAACAACTGCACGTAGCTTGTCAAAATAAAGATCCCAGACTCTTCTGGAAAACCGTTAACTCGGATTTCTTCCAGAGCTCCCACAATAGCAGTATTGATGTTACAATCATGCCTGATGTGTGGGTAGAAAATTTTTCCTGTTTATACAGTGCCAATGGCGAGCACTATTCCAACTTAACCACGGGGCGTCAGAGTTGGCTCAGCCAACGCTTGACGAAGTCGAAAGGGCATTAAACCAAACAGTGAAGGACAAGGCACCTAGCCCTGACGGCATCCCAGCCGATCTGTTTTTGGCCAACTCTGCTCTATAGCTCCCTCTGCTGACTAATATTTTAAGTTGCATAGCATCCCAGGGTCCTCCTAAATCATGGGGATCCGTGCTAATAGTACCCATTTTTAAAAAAGGGGATAGGTCGGACCCAAAATGTTATCGGCCCATCTCATTAATCGACTGCACCTGCAAATTGATGAGCAGGGTCATATTAGAACGGTTGGAGGCCTGGGTAACCGATAGTGGGAAATTTTCGGATGTACAATACGGTTTCAGGAGGGGTCTGGGAACCATTGAACAATGTCTTAATCTGCACCTGGTCATTAGCAAGTACACAATAGCTAAGCCCGGATCTCTCTATCTCGGGTTCATGGACCTTACGTTGGCTTTTGACTGGGTGCAGAGAGGGAGACTATGGGAAAAGATGTTGAACCTGGGCATTGAACCATCCATAGTCCATTTTGTAGCCAAAATGCATCAAGATGTGACTGGAAGGGTCAGATATGGAGTGGGCGGGGAACTCTCTGCTCCCATAAAAATGAATCGTGGGGTTCGTCAAGGCTGTGTCCTTGCCCCCTTTTTATTTTGTTTATACATCAATGATTTAGAAAGTTACATTAATCATGGGAATGTGGATGCCCCCAAGATAGGTACCAGAGATCTCCTGGCATTACTTTACGCAGATGATTGTGTCTTAATGTCTAGAACTAATGTGGGTTTGCGGAAGCTTGTGACCAGGTTTAATGATTTTATGAATGGACTGGGTCTAAAGACCAATACAGGGAAATCTTACACCATGGTGGTGGGTAAATCCCCCACCATTTTAAAATCATGTTTTATCAAAAATGAAAAGCTGTCCTATGTCCCTACTTTTTCTTATTTGGGAATCCTGTTTGACCAGAAAAGCACCTGGCACCACCTAGTTGAAACAAGGATCAGTAGTTTCAACCAAAACCTGGAGGCGGTATTCAGATTTACGAAAAAGTTAGGCTCAAGACCGATTAATACAATAATTAACATCTATAAGGCCCGCTCTTGTTCTGTCACATTGTATGGGGCTGGAGTATGGGTTCTTGTAACCCGGTGGGACTACAAAGAGCTGAGAACAACTTCATGAGACGCTTGTTGACAGTCCCCAATAGACTTCCTGCTACTGTCTGTCACAGAGAATTTGGCTTGATCCCTCTGTCCTTCCGCATACAAATAGCATCGACTTTATTGTGGCACTCCATCTGGGCGAAGGAAGAACCAGCCCTTAACCGTGCAATTATCTTAGATTGTTTTAAACTGGATTACATGTCGAAGATACCTTGGCTCAGTTATATGAAAAAACAGTTAGAGTCACTGGGGTTGGCGGATTGTTTTTATAATCCAGCTAATATTGCCAAGATCCCAAAAGCAAAACTGAAAAATGATCTCCTAACCTGCCTAAAATCAACTAGAGAAAACTTAGAGATGGCAAAAAAGAGTGTCTCAGAACACTTGTTTTTAGTACGCTCTTCAGGTGTTGAGCCTTATCTCTCCTTTTATTTTAGTCATACCAAATTGTTTTACCTCATTAGATTCAGGTTTGGCATTTCGAATCTTTTGGTCTCTTATCCCCGCAAAGTTTATTGTGATGCCAAACTGGATCTGTGCCCTTGCGATTCCAAGTCCGCTCAGAGCATGCTCCATTTTCTTTTCTTTTGTCAACTTTACATTAAGTCAAGGCGTGATTTTATCATCCCTCTCCTAAAGTTTTTAAACATTAGGAAGTGTCGGCCAGCTTTATATCATCTCCAGCTTTTAAATGAGGAATTTACTTGTCTAATGATCTATAGATACATCTCTTTGGCTGTTCGTTTGCGTGATATTGTTGGGAAATAATTTTATTTGTTTTAACGATTCATCTCTGGACCCTATTGCTCACGGGACAGGGGATTGTTATGAATTCATTATACCCTGTCCCTAGTTCATGCTGCTATTTTGTAGAAATGTTAATTCGTTGATTATTACTATGACACTCTGATTATGAATCATCACCGCTGCGAAACACATCATTCATTGTCTGTATTACCTTTTTAATTCATGTTTTAAATGTTTTTATGATGCACTCTTTTATGGCTGAAAGTCAGCCGAATGAAGATATTTTGATTGACTGACTGACACTCTCATTTACATCTGGTGCAATATAGACAACAAATATATAAACTATTTGCTTTTAAACACAATTTTTCAAATGTAATATCAATTAGTGCAAATAATAATCAAAACGCTAATTATAAATACTAATAGTTTGCAGTGCTGTCTACTTTTCTGTTCACATCTTCCCAAAAGGCCGAATAATGTACTCAAAACTTTGGCTGCAGAAATAACAAATATGAATTTGGTAATTCATAAGGCAATCTAGGTTTGAATTCTAAGTGGGCATCATTGCAATGCATCCATCCTTTATTACACTTTAAATACACAGTATAGTGTCCAGATGTTATAGTAGGTCCATCATGGAAAATAATAGCCACTGCTGTAAAAGTTCTTCCTGAAATAGATATTTGACTTGCATTAAAAAATTTAATTTTTGTTATCAATTTTCTTCCATTTGCTCTACAACGTTGTAGCAATAAAATTAGATATTTTCCAAATCTTTCTATATGTAATGTAGACAACATCTCTGATCTACAATGTGAACATCTCATATCCTGAGTGGCTGTTTTTATCAATTTGTAGAAAGGTACTGATTTTCAGTCTGGTATTGTCAAGTATAGGATTCGTTCTGTTTGTATTTCAGTGGTAGTAGTAAATGAACACTCTTCACACTTATGGTCCCATCTGTAACCTAGTCCAAATATGTTTTCAATGTGTATTCCTTCATGTTCTAATACTCCAAGCATAAGCATTAGAAATTCTTGTGCATCTTGTTGTATATTGAGAGTAAATGTCAATGAACCAGTACATATATCTAAAAGATGACAAATGCCAGAAGCAGTATGCATTTTACCTCTGTCAGTTACCAACTAATGAAATGCATGATGTAGTAAAGAACAGGATCATTTTTCACGATTTCCCATGATTTCATGATGAAGATCTGGTAGATGAAACACAACATTCAGAATCACATTAGCATAACAGTTGATACCTGAACTGTTTTCCAACTGGTATCCTACAATGTCATCAACACTTTCCATTTTCTTTTTCTTTACGCCTTCAAGTTTCTCTTCAACTGTTTTCTTTTTTGAACCTCAGTTGAATGTTTGACATATTTCTGTTTTGGACACACTATACGTTTCTCATATATCGGATATTCACCTAAATGAGGAGCATAAACTCTTCTTGAACGATTGTACTCTCTTACACAATTTACATAAGCACTAACCTTTTTCTCATCAAAATCTATCAAATACAAACTAGACAATGTTCTTACTCGAGACAATGCAATGTATGCCATTCCCTCTTTGAACACCGTACTTCCAATTGTGATATTTGAAGAAATGCCATTTCCAGTCTTCAAGAGGTTCAATTAAAGTTTAATCTTAATAGAAAGATCCCATCCATCCAAGTTACACCACTCTAAACTGTCCAGCTCCAACTCCTGCTTCTTCTGTCCTATGACCTATATACATTCTATTACAGTGTAATCATGACAATAGATACAGGGAAGGATAGACAATACACACCATAGAGAACAGATAGCAGAATAGGAGATAGCAGAATACTACACCATCTCCCTTCTTCAATAAAACTATTTACATGCACAGTAGTAACACAAACACCTTATAGTTATACATATTCCTTAAGATAGGACGGTTGTTTTACCAGTCTCGAAGACCGTCGTGAAGACAACATTCCATGACAGTCTTTTGATTGAGGATTACACAAAGAAGAAAATTTGATTGCACCAGAACACTTTTCACCATTAGAATTACTCAATTTGTTGTACTTCCTCCTAACTACCACCACTCTATTAAGATTCCACACACGATGGTCTTCTGTTTTTACGGCATTGCTGAATACCTTGATGACAACCATTGGTTCAAAATATTTGGAATTGGCATTACCCACAAAACCAGGACGCTTAACAACAACGTCCCCTACTTTCACCTCCAACTTCTTGACAGATTTCTTTTTGTCAAAGTAGTTCTTCCTTAATAAGGCTTTATGATCTTCTCTCAGTTGCACATGTTTACCATCACCCACACGTTCTTTCCCTCTGGAAAAACAATAATTGTTTACCCAAAATGGCTCAAGATGAGTGTTCGGTACTCTACCACAAAAAGAAGAAATGGAGTCTTCCCCGTAGTGGAGTGAGGTGTCAATCTATACTCTTCTATCTTTCTAAGTACTTCTCCTCTCCACTCAAGAGATAAAGACTTAGCTAAGGTAATGGTTTTTTTCAAAACTCTGTTAAGTCTCTCCACCATCCCATTTGCCTCGGGATGATAGAGAGAGCAAGTTTTATGAATGATTCCACTGGATGACAAAAAACATTCCATCTCTTTAGAGACTAATTGAACACCATTGTCCGTTAAAATGGTCTTAGGAAATCCTTCTCTAGAAAACAGTTTTTTTAAACATTTAATAACACTGGCAGAATCCACATTTGACAAGAAAAATACTTCTGGCCAGCGAGAATACATATCTATAATCACCAAGAGAAACACCTGAGAACCATTGCTAAATATGGGACCCAGAATATCCAACGCAATGTCTTCCCAAGGATACTTGGGTCGTGCTCTCAATATCATGGGTTGCACTCTAGGTGATTTAGACTTGTCACACATATTACAAGGAACACACTCTCGTATCTCTCGCTCTACCAATTTGTCCATTCCTGGCCACCAGTACGACAAGCGTAATCTTTCTTTTGTCTTAGTGATTCCAGGGTGTGTGACATGAGCTAAGTCTAATAAATCTTTCCTGAGACTCGTTGGAGGCACTAACTTGGTACCACGAAATAAAATGTTTTTATCAACAGATAATTCATTTTTTACATACCAAAAGGGTCTGGTTCCTTCAGATCCCTTCTTGATCAATTACCTAACAAAAGAGACATTACCTCTTTAAGAGTTACATCAATATCCGTTTCATTGCGCCACTTTTCTTCAGTTATGTGATCTGAATCTAATGCACATACCCAGTCATATCCCAAATCAACATCATCCTCATCATGATCTTCACACGAGACCAAACGTGAAAAAACATCAGCTATTCTATTGTCAACTCCTGGAATATATTTGAGGGAAAACGATTATTCTTGAAGACTTATGATCCATTTGGTTATACGACTTGAAATAAAATCCAGACCTTTCTTGTCAAAAATTTCAATTAGTGGTTTGTGGTCAGTTCTTACTTCGAAATCTACACCCCACAAAAATTTCTTAGGTTTTTTAACGGCTCAAAAAACTGCGAGAGATTCTCGTTCAACCACAGAATATCGAGTCTCAGGATCCTTTAAGCTTCTAGAAAGGAACATAATGGTTTTCATTCCTTGAGGACCCTCTTGTTGTAATACTGCCTCCAAACCCTTCTCACTTGCATCAGTGGTGAGAATTGACTTAAGTCTGGTATCAAAACTCTGCAAAAAAGGGGCATTACATAAATTCTCTTTGATGCGAGAGAATTCCTTTTCACAGATCTCTGACCATACGAAACTTACACCCTTTTTTAATAAAGACCTCATATTGTTAGTCAAATCTGCAAAATCTTTAACAAATTTCGCATAGTATTCTATCATCCCAAAGAAACTCATAAGTTCTTCCTTAGAGGATGGAGCATGCATGTTGCGAATAGTGGACAACAAATCCTCTTTGGGTTTGACACCATTCCCAGTAATATTGTGCCCAAGGTAATTTATTGAGTTTGATCTAAATTTGCACTTCTCAATTTTTATAGTGAGATTAGCTTCACACAATTTGGAAAGAACGGATCTAAGACGCACATCATGTTCGTCAATATTGTCACCGAAAATGAGTATGTCATCTTGATAGATGCACACTCCAGGCAAACCTTTCAAAACTCTTTCCATAGCACGCTGGAACACAGACGAAGCTGAGACCAGACCAAAGGGCATTCTTTTAAATCTAAAAGTACCAAACGGCGTGATAAACGCAGTCAGGTCTCTGCGTGACTGTTCTAATTCAATCTGATGGTACGCTGAAGTTAAATCAAGCGTACTAAAAACTTTAGCACCACCCAAAAAAACAAGAAGTTCAGCAATATTCGGCAGTGGATACCTGTCTACAACTACATTTTTGTTTAGCTGGCGCAAGTCTATGCATAAGTGCAAATCTCCGTTGGACTTGCGCGCAGCGACTACCGGAACTAACCACTCAGTTCCCTCAACCACTACTATAATGCCATTGTCCTTGAGTTTAATGATTTCTTTTTCCATATCACTTCTCACTGCAAATGGCACATTTCTAACCTTACATGCAACAGGAACCGAATTTTTCTTTAACATGATCTTATGCTGGTATCCTTTCATACAACCAAGATTTTCTTTGAACACATCTGGAAAATCACTCATCAAAACATTAATAAACTTCTCATCCTCCACCGTCTCCACAGCACATACTTTTTCTCTCAACAAAATAGGTGGATTAGAATTGGGATCAAGATATATCCCCAAATCACCTTGATGCACCCAACTAATTATACTATCTCCCTTCTTGGAGACGTAAATTTTACCTGAGACCATTCTGCCCTTGTATTCAATCAATCCTACAAAATATCCATGTAGTTTAATTAGTTCTCCTCCATAAGCCAATGGAGTTATGTCTGGTTTAAGCAGAGAGAGTCAGAGAGAATGTTCTTTTTTTTTTTTTTTGAACGATGCGATGAACTCCGTGCGGAAGCGCGAGCATTAACTTTTAAAGGATGCAACGCTAAGACTTAGGGGCCGATTCCGATCTCGGTCGGAGGCGCACCCAATACCATTCGGTCGGGAAAAAAGCCATGCGAAAGCCAGTTTCCCGACCGATCCGTACAGCACACCGAACGAGCAAGTACGATGCGCACAACAGCAAAAATTCCGGCCGAGCCGTACTCACCCAAACCAGGTCCTGTTCTCCGACCGAGGCGAATCCGGAAACGCCGAATCGAGTCGCACGGAAGGGAAAATGCAGCCCCGTCCGGCCGGACAAGTACGATGCGCTTTCCGTACGCGCCGAACCCGTCGCTACGCACGGCACGTCAAAGCATCCGGGAGAGGCGCACATAAGCTCCGAATCGCGCCACAACACGATCCACGGCTACGAGACGAACACAGCACAGACGAGGACGACGCGAAGCGACGAGGACGAAGCCAAGCGACGAGGACGACGCGAAGCAACGAGAAGGACGAACGACACGAACCAACCATGAATCCCTTCGTCCCGATCATACCAATATTCTACATCTACTACCGGAACAGGCACGGACGCGTACGGCGCAGAAGGTAAGTCAGACACCAACCACAAAACACATACAACACGTACACGACACATCACACACATACACTGGGAATCTGAATATACTTGCAACAGCAGCACCATAGGGGCGGGATGCCCATCACCAATGCCACATATGCACACAGGGGCCTGAATGCGCGCCACCACCCCAACCCAGGGGGCTGGATGCCCACCACTACTACCACCCTCACCCAGGGGGGCTGGATGCCTACCACTACTACCACCCTCACCCAGGGGTGGCAGGATGCCTACCACTACTACCACCCTTAGCCAGGGTGGCAGGATGCCTACCACTACTACCACCCTTAGCCAGGGGGCAGGATGCCTACCACTACTACCACCCTTAGCCAGGGGGCAGGATGCCCACCACTACTACCACCCTTAGCCAGGGGGCTGGATGCCTACCACTACTACCACCCTTAGCCAGGGGGCAGGATGCCCACCACTACTACCACCCTCACCCAGGGGGGCTGGATGCCTACCACTACTACCACCCTCACCCAGGGGTGGCAGGATGCCTACCACTACTACCACCCTTAGCCAGGGGGGCTGGATGCCTACCACTACTACCACCCTTAGCCAGGGGGGCAGGATGCCCACCACTACTACCACCCTCACCCAGGGGGGCTGGATGCCTACCACTACTACCACCCTTAGCCAGGGTGGCAGGATGCCTACCACTACTACCACCCTCACCCAGGGGTGGCAGGATGCCTACCACTACTACCACCCTTAGCCAGGGGGCTGGATGCCTACCACTACTACCACCCTTAGCCAGGGGGCAGGATGCCCACCACTACTACCACCCTCACCCAGGGGGGCTGGATGCCTACCACTACTACCACCCTTAGCCAGGGGGCAGGATGCCTACCACTACTACCACCCTCACCCAGGGGGGCAGGATGCCCACCACTACTACCACCCTTAGCCAGGGTGGCAGGATGCCTACCACTACTACCACCCTTAGCCAGGGGGCAGGATGCCTACCACTACTACCACCCTTAGCCAGGGTGGCAGGATGCCTACCACTACTACCACCCTTAGCCAGGGTGGCAGG
The DNA here is from genome assembly GCA_963921515.1 of Calotriton arnoldi. Lineage (NCBI taxonomy): Eukaryota > Metazoa > Chordata > Amphibia > Caudata > Salamandridae > Calotriton > Calotriton arnoldi. The sequence goes on from CAWUFW010020892.1 coordinate 44,431, forward strand.
ATGCCTACCACTACTACCACCCTTAGCCAGGGGGCAGGATGCCCACCACTACTACCACCCTCACCCAGGGGGGCTGGATGCCTACCACTACTACCACCCTTAGCCAGGGTGGCAGGATGCCTACCACTACTACCACCCTCACCCAGGGGTGGCAGGATGCCTACCACTACTACCACCCTTAGCCAGGGGGGCTGGATGCCTACCACTACTACCACCCTTAGCCAGGGGGCAGGATGCCCACCACTACTACCACCCTCACCCAGGGGGGCTGGATGCCTACCACTACTACCACCCTTAGCCAGGGGGCAGGATGCCTACCACTACTACCACCCTCACCCAGGGGGGCAGGATGCCCACCACTACTACCACCCTTAGCCAGGGTGGCAGGATGCCTACCACTACTACCACCCTTAGCCAGGGGGCAGGATGCCTACCACTACTACCACCCTTAGCCAGGGTGGCAGGATGCCTACCACTACTACCACCCTTAGCCAGGGTGGCAGGATGCCTACCACTACTACCACCCTTAGCCAGGGGGGCAGGATGCCTACCACTACTACCACCCTTAGCCAGGGGGGCAGGATGCCTACCACTACTACCACCCTTAGCCAGGGGGCAGGATGCCTACCACTACTACCACCCCAACCCAGGGGGGCTGGATGCCTACCACTACTACCACCCTTAGCCAGGGGGCAGGATGCCCACCACTACTACCACCCTCACCCACGGGGGCAGGATGCCTACCACTACTACCACCCTTAGCCAGGGTGGCAGGATGCCTACCACTACTACCACCCTTAGCCAGGGGGGCAGGATGCCTACCACTACTACCACCCCAACCCAGGGGGGCTGGATGCCTACCACTACTACCACCCTTAGCCAGGGGGGCTGGATGCCTACCACTACTACCACCCTTAGCCAGGGGGCAGGATGCCCACCACTACTACCACCCTCACCCAGGGGGGCTGGATGCCTACCACTACTACCACCCTCACCCAGGGGTGGCAGGATGCCTACCACTACTACCACCCTTAGCCAGGGTGGCAGGATGCCTACCACTACTACCACCCTTAGCCAGGGGGCAGGATGCCTACCACTACTACCACCCTTAGCCAGGGGGCAGGATGCCCACCACTACTACCACCCTTAGCCAGGGGGGCTGGATGCCTACCACTACTACCACCCTTAGCCAGGGGGCAGGATGCCCACCACTACTACCACCCTCACCCAGGGGGGCTGGATGCCTACCACTACTACCACCCTCACCCAGGGGTGGCAGGATGCCTACCACTACTACCACCCTTAGCCAGGGTGGCAGGATGCCTACCACTACTACCACCCTTAGCCAGGGGGCAGGATGCCTACCACTACTACCACCCTTAGCCAGGGGGCAGGATGCCCACCACTACTACCACCCTTAGCCAGGGGGCTGGATGCCTACCACTACTACCACCCTTAGCCAGGGGGCAGGATGCCCACCACTACTACCACCCTCACCCAGGGGGGCTGGATGCCTACCACTACTACCACCCTCACCCAGGGGGGCAGGATGCCTACCACTACTACCACCCTCACCCAGGGGGGCAGGATGCCTACCACTACTACCACCCTTAGCCAGGGGGGCTGGATGCCTACCACTACTACCACCCTCACCCAGGGGGGCAGGATGCCTACCACTACTACCACCCTTAGCCAGGGGGCTGGATGCCTACCACTACTACCACCCCAACCCAGGGGGGCTGGATGCCTACCACTACTACCACCCTTAGCCAGGGGGCAGGATGCCCACCACTACTACCACCCTCACCCACGGGGGGCAGGATGCCTACCACTACTACCACCCTTAGCCAGGGGGCAGGATGCCCACCACTACTACCACCCTTAGCCAGGGGGGCAGGATGCCCACCACTACTACCACCCTCACCCACGGGGGGCAGGATGCCCACCACTACTACCACCCTCACCCAGGGGGGCAGGATGCCTACCACTACTACCACCCTCACCCAGGGGGGCTGGATGCCTACCACTACTACCACCCCCACTCATAGGATGGACAATGCATGACACAACAAGCACACCACAACCTAGGGAATGCAAGATTAAGACATCCCCCCACCACCATGACAAGCGTGTGTAGGCTGTGTCAAATGCCTACAACACCGAACATGACTTTCAACATACAATGTGACCCCCTAGCACATGTGCCACACATATATGTGTGTGGCACCCACAATGCAAGCAGCCCATGACCATTGTGGCAATGGGGCCTAAACCCCCATCATCACAGTGACCAAAAGGTAAGTGTGGGGTCCATAGCTGAAGCACATTTTGACCATTGTGGCAATGGGGTCTAAACCCCCATCATCACAGTGACCAAAAGGCAAGTGTGGGGTCCATAGCTGAAGCACATTTTGACCATTGTGGCAATGGGGTCTACACCCTCATCATCACAGTGACCAAAAGGTAATTGTTGACAAAGAAAGAGCTGCAACTGCCAAACTGCATGGATCATTCCTGCTCACAGAACCAAAAACTCATCTGTGGCAAAGTAGTGTATGTGTCCCATTGCAACATAAATTGGGGGAGCCAAATACTGCAGTGCAAATGAAACATTCCTTTGGCCATGTGCAGACAAACAACACCCATGGGGGCTGAGACCGTCAACAGTCATCAATGACACAATGACAGAAGTGACCATCAGAATGCAGAACCACATATTTGCACCAATGGGCACACAAATGCAGATACCCTGTGGAGACAGCAGATGTGAGGTGAACAGATACCATACCATGGCAGCAATGGGACACACAAACCATGATCACTGTGCTGACCGATGACCTAGGAGTCCCAGGGACAGCAGGGGAAACACACCAAACAACATACAGCCAATGGCACACCCAAGATATGCCAATGCAGTGGTGCAGATGCACAAACACAAACAGGCAGACCAACACTGTCATCATACACAGCAGGTGAGGGGTGGGGGTGCCAGTGTCCCCAGGCAACCACACAACACATGAGGAGAGCTGAATACCAATCATACAGATGTGCATACACTGCCACACTAAGGTAACTCATGGATCCAAATCCCCTATGTGGGCAAGCAGGCATTGTCAGGTGAGAGGGAGCACAAAACACACATGTCACACAGGCACGTAGGAACAACAACTGACACAGCAAGTCACAGACACACCACAGCACCACCCCCAGGGCCCCCACAATGTGGTGACCCTGGGCTGAATAAAAATACCACTGTGATGACAAAGCTAAATGTCGTTCACACTATGAACCACAGTCAGGTGTCCTGAGCAACAAACTACCATCACACCTACACAAGCACAAATCAATCAGCATGGCCAGTAAGCCAAGGCCAACATGGAGGCAGGGGCCTAGCCGGGCAACAACTCTCATCTGCACACACTCAACACCACACCCCTCGACCTCCAACAATGTGCAGCAGTGAAGTACACATGCACTGGTGACATTGCACATGCACCCATGACTATTCCAGGGTGGTGGGTGGGAACCAAGGTGTAGAAACACATCACACATGGACACTCAACAAGACTCCTGAATGTCTGACACACTGCACACTACGCTGTACATGGACATGACGGCAATACCACACCGACCAATGGGATCCCAGCCACAGTCACACACCAATGAAGAAGCCAAGGTCACCCACAAAGAACACACATAGACAACTTCCAACATTGCAGCTCTGACCCTGAGGAGTGGCAGCAGTCACACACACAACATGTCACAATCACTGAAAGATAACACAAACTGGAAATCACATGACAGGGGCAAACAACAAGTGCCAAGGGGAAACCTGACTGTGACCCATCTGCGTCTGCACACAAACTCAGCCCTGACAGCAAACACACCTATGGGTGACACCCTGATGACCAGTAATGTGCCATGCACCCACATCACAGAGAACACAGGGAGAAGACTTTGGGGGAACATAGCTCAAGTCAGCAAGCATCACAAACAGGTACAACACTAGGGATCACAGCATGCGCAGATGAATGGAAGTGAACACACAGACATGCACATACAACACACACCTTGGGTGCAGGCAATGTCACACGTGTACACACTGCCATGAGGGGACTCCACTCCTGTGTGAGGAAAGCTGTGCCATATGTTGCCTCAGTAGGGCCCCATCATGTCAGCTGAGCACTTGGTCACACAATCAACAATTAGCACCAAATGAGGGCTCCCATCACATCAGCCTGGTCATGGATGTGCCAACGGAATCATCAGCACAGATCCAACACACTTGTATAGCAATGTTGCACTGACTACACGGATGAGTCCCTCCCCATTGATGCCCAAACCTGCATGTCCACTGGAGATGGCAACACGGTCAGGGAAGTAGACAAATGCAACGATGGCAGGCACAACAGATGTGCAGGGGTGGAAGCCACAGATATGAAATTGCCAATGTAAGTAGGAAACCCATTGCCAAATACTGAACACATGACACCCTCAGATGCTGCTATTGATGACATGGATACACCACATGATAGGACACATTCCCCCTGGACCACATGGGTTCCTGCACAGTAACACTTCATAATCATGAGACCAGATATCACCATCACTGCAGCAAGGGCATGGTTAGCTGCACCAACAACATGTACATCTGAAGCATGAGCACTAGAGAAAAGAAAGTTGCTTTATTCAGCATATGTGTTGAGGCCAAACGAAGTCCTGAAAAAGAGCAAAGGCCAATGGCCAGTCCATTGTCAAAGTTCAAACAGGGTGACACTGGCAGATGTCACCCTACGCATGCCTGCACAATACCAGGGACAATCCACTAGGAGGGGCAACCGGGGGGCAGGCCAGGCACCGCAGGGACAGGATCAGGGCTCACCAGGGGAGTCAGGGAAGGGGTGGTGGGTGCAGGAGAGCCACTGACAACTGCAGTGGAGGTGTCTGACATGGTGTGTGCCGGCACAACTGGGGGGCATGACACAGATGTCGTGGGTGCCGGCACAACTGCAGTGGACCCTGCAGATGGGGTGGACAGGTCCGCCACTGCAGTGCCCAAGTCAGACAGGGCGGTAGTGGACTCCACTGCAGTGCCTACCTCCAGGGGAGGAGAATGGGGAACAGGCAAGGTGGGTTGGACAGAGGGGGGACACCCTCACCACATCAGTGGCACAGACAAGCGCAGCGGGGGTGTGGTGCTGGGAGAGCAAGTGGCAGGGGGAGAAGGCCGGAGCATCTTGGGGATGGTATATCTGTGGGTGGGGGAACCTGGGGCAGGGTGTGGTGGGGGCACCTGTGCAGTGGGGGCCTGAGGGATGGAGGACGGAGACCTTGTGCCTGAGCTGCAGGGTGGTGGCGGGGTCTTGCTCTTAGCACTCCGGGGGACTTGCGGGTGGGGGCCTCAGTCCGTCTGCGCCTGGGGGAGGGTGTCCGGGGGCGAGGGGCACTCTGCTCCGTGTGGGTGGGCTTCCTCTTCCCCCGGGATGCTGGAGCAGCTTCATCGGTGGGGAAGAGGCCGAGGTCACAGAGGAAGAGCTGCTGTGACTTTGGGGTTGCAGGTGAGGCAAGGGAGGGTGCTTTGGAGGGAGAGGGAACTGAGGACTGCGCAGTGCATGTGGATGCGTGTGTGTGTTCCAGGGCCCCATCCCCTGTGAGTCTGGCTTCAGTCCCCTGAATGTGCGTGCGTGTGCGTTTTGTCATTGGCGTGTGTGTCAGTGTGCTGGATGTGTGTGTGCTGGTGTGTGCCTGTGCCAGTGTGTGTGTGCCTGGGATGGGTAAGGTGCTGGGGAGTGTGGATGGAGCAGAGGCAGGAGGGGTGAGGGACCGTTTGAGGAGGGACACTGCTGCCGTCAGGGAGGAGTCCATGGACCTATTGCCCCTCTGTAGGTCAGACATGCCCGATGAGATGCCCTCCATGAACGACACCAGCTGAGTCAACAGCGCGGTGTGCGCATGGAGGACACTCAGCATGGCTGTCTGCCCTACATGGAGCTGGCGAAGGAGGTACACAGACTCCTCACTCAGGGCAGCAGGGGACACAGGGGCAGGGGGTGCGGTGCCTGGCCCAAAGGAGACACGCTCCCGGACATGGGAGCCTCCACGGACCTGGGGAATGGGAGCCGATGGGAGGGCGGTGGTGGTGCTGGTGGTGGCGGGGACAGCAACACTAGCTGGGGTGTGGTGGCTGCTGACACCCGCCTCCACAAGGGAGTCATCCTCCGAGTTGCTCTGGTCCTCAGCTGAGGTGGATGCTGCTGAGGACTCCTCGGTGTGGCTCCCCTCGCCCTCCGTGCCACTGGGTCCCTCCGACCACTCCTCGGCTGCTGACCCAGTCTGGCTCTCCGGCTCCTCCTGGTCCGTGGAGCTGTCCCCTTCCGTGGCCGTGGATGTATCTGCAAACAATGGGGAAACAGACAGACATCAGTCACCTGCACCAAACGCACACACCACTGTGAGCACAGCACATTACAGAGCAAGCCCTGGCATCATTAGTTGTACATTGCTAAAAGTGCCCTAATTGAACAGGAGAAGTCAATTGTCAGTCTGATGCCAAGCATGGCACTCACATCCCACATGGCCTTGCACCCATCTGTCTGGTGTCTGTTGGATTGCAACACCCCAGTGTTGACACATGCACCAAGTACACAGTAGTTGGACAGTGCAGAGGACACGGTGTGGACACATCACAGCTCTTGCCACTGAGTCAGTACAGGTTTACGGATGTAAGGGATGCCCAGAGTCAAATAGGAAATGCATGTGATGCATTCCAGCGACAGACACCATGATGCACCCATGTCCTGATAGCCAGCGCCACTATGGTGTGCATGTAGCACATGTCACTCCCCTGCAGGATCACCAATCAGTAGACACATGCCATGGCGGAGGCATGACTGCAAAGTCATACATCACTGTCTCAGTGATGTATGACTTTGCAGCCAGACAACAACACTCTGCACTGTGTCACAATAGTAGGTCATGGGGAATGCAAGTCCTGGAGCTGCACAAGTGCACATGTACATCCCCCCCACAACACATCCTCTTAACCCTCATCTGTCCAGGTCATACCTATTGGACATATGGGAGACCTGTGACACTACCCTCTGAACCTGAGCCCCTCACACTCTGCTGTGCATGGGGAACAGCTGCCTGAACTTCACATTTACATGCCCCAGTCTGCATGGGCAGCTGATCAGACACCTATGTGTCACACAAGTATCGTCTCCTATGGTCACATCTCCAGTGGCATGCTGAGCCCCTACCAAGAAACTCCACAGCAGTCCTGGCGACTAATCCACAGCACACTGACACAGAGGCAGACACCTGAGGGGTCAAATCACTGTGCACAATGTGTCCTCTGATACACGGGAGTGGGAGTACAGAGTGTATTGTATGGCCTGGAGTAGGCATGACTGTCCAGCCCCACATGAATGAGGGATGAGCCCTGGACTGTAGGCAGCTGGCTAAGTATGTGTGACACACGTCATATACATACTCCTGGGGCCCAAACATTGTTCCCACCCGCAGCATGGGTGTGTGCCAGGTACCCCAGCCACATGTGGTGGATCAGCTCAGCAATTGGACCACAGATCAAAGTAACACGCTGAATACATGTCAGAATACAGGCATTGTGTAAGCAATGGACCCACCCATGATGCCCACCACAGAGTCAGGGAAACAGATGCTGTCTCCCACCTTGAGTCAAGCAAACTGCAAGGACACAGTCCTAAGTGACAGAATTCCCTGCATGTAAGGGCCACACCTGGGTATCAGATGAGGAGTGGGCAGTGCACAATAGAGGGACATGGCTCCTGGACAACATGACTGCTGTACTGTGGCAGTTCAACCTGGCCCGAGGAGGGCACATAACATGTTAGACAGAGTACACAGTGCAGTCTTTGACTCACCCCCTCCTTGCTGCTCTCTGGCCTTCAGCTGCCCATCCAGGTCTGGAAAGACCACCGCCAGGATCCTGAGCATGTGGGGGTCAGGGTCCGTGTTCCGCCCCTCCTGCGAGGAGGCGACAGCTTCAGCTGGACCCGTGCAATCCTCCGGGTCCAGCCCCGAAGGTCCTGCCACCTCTTTTGGCAGTTGCGGATCCGGCGCTTGTAGACCCCCACGGACCGGACAGCCCGGACGATGTCCTTCCATATCTCATGCTTCCGATGGGCAGAAGCCTGTCAGGATGACAAAGTGATAAGGCCATTACTACACATGCAACATATCCGTGCATGACACAGTTGCATATACATGTCGCAATCACAGGGGCACATGGTGTACCCAGGCAGTGCACGGCTGCCCATGGACAGTTTTCCAGAAGTCACTACATGGTATCATAGCATGGGGAGTAAAACCCTGTTCAGAAGCACTGTCACTGCACCATACCTGTCCAGTGCAAGTCACTACACACTATGGGGGGTGACAACTACTCAGTGAGCCTGCTAGCCAGTGGTGTGCTGACTCTCAGCCTTGCTAGTCAGACAAAATGCACATTCAGAAAGGCAGTGCACAGAACACTCACCTGCTCCCCTGGTGTCCCATACAGCTTGCTGTACTGTGGAAGTAGGCTGTCCAGCAGGGCCTGGTTCTCTTCAAGGCTGAAGGCTGGGGCTCTCTCCACAGTACGTGCCATTGCAGGGTCCAGAGGGGCAGAGACAGCAGCAGTGCAGTGGCAGATGTCGTCCTGGAGCATGTAGTGCAGGCAAGTGGGCTCTCAGGGGAACATGCAGCAATATATATGTGCTGGAGAGGCAGATACTGTCCCTTGTGTCCAAAGTGATAGGTCCAAGTCGTTTGCATCTTCTGAATCTGGCCAATCCATGGAATAGCAGCACCAAAACACGCCCACAGCATCCTTCAAAATTTCAACTTCATGACATACATGATTTTGCAACATTGTTGTGGGTGACCAACTGATTTTCCAGCAACCGACTCGTTCGAATATTCGAAAACGCGTCCGTTGCCAGGCAAGCCCATTGTCAATGGGTGCGCACCGATCGGTCCATTGAGGTACAACGCGCACAGGGGTACAACGCGTACCCGCACACATTGAAAGCAATGGGCCGGCCGGAGGCACCGATCGGTCCATTGCAGTACAACGCGCACAGGGGTACAACGCGTACCCGCACACATTGAATGCAATGGGCCGGCCGGAGGCACCGATCGGTCCATTGCAGTACAACGCGCACAGGGGTACAACGCGTACCCGCACACATTGAATGCAATGGGCCGGCCGGAGGCACCGATCGGTCCATTGCAGTACAACGCGCACAGGGGTACAACGCGTACCCGCACACATTGAATGCAATGGGCCGGCCGGAGGCACCGATCGGTCCATTGCAGTACAACGCGCACAGGGGTACAACGCGTACCCGCACACATTGAATGCAATGGGCCGGCCGGAGGCACCGATCGGTCCATTGCAGTACAACGCGCACAGGGGTACAACGCGTACCCGCACACATTGAATGCAATGGGCCGGCCGGAGGCACCGATCGGTCCATTGCAGTACAACGCGCACAGGGGTACAACGCGTACCCGCACACATTGAATGCAATGGGCCGGCCGGAGGCACCGATCGGTCCATTGCAGTACAACGCGCACAGGGGTACAACGCGTACCCGCACACATTGAAAGCAATGGGCCGGCCGGAGGCACCGATCGGTCCATTGCAGTACAACGCGCACAGGGGTACAACGCGTACCCGCACACATTGAAAGCAATGGGCCGGCCGGAGGCACCGATCGGTCCATTGCTGTTCAACGCATCACTGTACATGTGACTGGCATATGTCAGCATGCCTGTCTCAGATGGACATATGCCAGCCACAGATAGCTCCCAGGGAGTGAGGGGCACACCTACATCACGACAGCCTGTCCAAACCTTATCATAAGGCATGTAAGGCTGCATTTCCTATTGTGTGTATGTTGGTGTACATGTTGTCCTGTGGGTGTCACCTGTGGGCAGCCACCCCCAGGCTGTGCACGTGTTAATGGGGACAGGATCCTGGGTGTTACGTGTACGTGACCACTGTGATGTGCAACTGTTCATATCTGTGCATGTGCCATGGTCACATTTCACAGTGGTGTTTGTGTATGTCATGTCACATACCCCGTGAGTCCCATGTGGGACGGTATGTTTGAGCCAGGGTGTCCCAGTGGCACAATAGTGATGGCCCTCCACAGTCTTTGTGCATGTAGTGTTTACAATGTCTCTGATTTCATGTGCACAATGGGAGACAGTCTCCACATCCACGTTGTGTGTGCATGGACTCTGATGTTGTGCGTGTGTGTCACAGACGTCCATGGCTCTCCTGCCATGGCAAGTGTGGCCACTACCTGTGGGGGTCATGTTTGTTTTGTTGTGGTGTACACATGATACTCCAGGTGATGCCAGTGTCCATGTGGCATTACAGGGTCCCTGGGAATGTGCCTGTCGTTGAGCTGTGGTGCCTGGGGCACATCTGTCCTCACATGTCACTGGGGGGTGACTGTGACACAGCATCATGATATCCAATGGGCCAACCTGGGACAAATTGATGCCACCTGTAGGACCGTGTTGACAGATGTTGGCCATGTATGTACCATACATGTCGTTCCGGTACTGCACACTTCATGTAGTTGTGCCTCATGATGATGTATGTTGGGATCTTGAGTGTGTTCAATGCCGCATATGTGGGGTGACTGACGATCTTGCTTACTTCTCCTCTGCACTGCAGGGCTCCTGCTGTCCATCGGCCATTCCCAGACCTGGCAACGATGGTGGAACGGGACAGCATCCGACGGTACCGCTTCACCAGGCAGCTGATTGAGGATTTTGCAGTGCAGTTGTCCCCACATTTGCAGCCTGGCCGGCCGTATCCTACAGCGCTGACCCCCAAGGTGAAGGTGATGGCAGCCCTACACTTCTTTGCCACCGGTACCTTCCAACATACTGTGGCGTCTGCTGGTGGGATGTCACAGACCATGTTCAGCCGTGTGCTCCGCGATTTCTTGGCGGCAATGTTGCTCTTCCTGAACCGGTACATCTATTTCCCTAGACTGCGACGACTCACTGACGTGAAGAGTGACTTTTATGCCCTGGGGAGGATGCCGCATGTCATTGGCTCCATTGATGGGACACATGTGGCTTTGGTACCACCACAGGCCCAGGAGCAGGCCTACAGGAACCGCAAGCACTACCACTCGGTCAATGCACTGGTGGTGTGTCTTGCAGACATGACCATCACACACGTGTGTGCCCGTTTCCCTGGTTCAGCACACGATGCCTTTGTGATGAGGAGTAGTCGCATCCCCAGGTTGATGGCACAGATGCAGAACCAGCGTGCCTGGCTTGTCGGTGTGTACTGACTTTGTGCCATTGTGTGTGATCTGATCTGTAGTATTCCGCCCACTTTTCCAAGTCAGCTGATGTGCACTTGTCTGTCCGTAGGTGACTCGGGATACCCCAACATGCCGTGGTTGCTGACACCCCTCAGGAACCCTGTGACACCTGCCCAGATGCGCTACAATGAGGCACATGGTCGGACCAGGAGAGTGATTGAGCGGACCTTTGGTCTCCTGAAGAGCCGCTTCCGCTGCCTGGACAAGACCGGAGGGTCCCTCCCATATGCCCCTGCGAAAGTGTGCAAGATTATCATCGTCTGCTGCATGCTCCACAACCTGGCAGTGCGGAAGGAGTTGCCTCTCATCCAGGATGACGATGACCAACATCCGCCACCTGTGGAGGATCCTGGCCTGGAACACGATGCCAGTGACGATGATGATGATGATGGTGATGGTGATGTCCGCACACAGCTCATCACCAACTTCTTTAGCTGAATGTGAGTATCCTGAGGTGTCATGTCAATGATGTGAGTTGGCATGATGTGTGGGTGGTGCTCTGGTGCTGTTGGAGTGTGTCCATGGGCTACTTGACTGGATGTGTGTTGCGATGTGTGGTGACAGGTGGGCTGTACTCCCCAACAGTGTTGACATGCTAACTTGGTTCTGGGTGGGTATCTTGTAACATGTATTGTGCATGAGTTTTGCTGTTCTGTCCTGTACTCCATTGCTTTTGACTGTGTGTCATTTCTGTCCTTCACAGGGTACTTTCAGATTCGTTTGGTCAACTGTGTCCACCGACAACGTGATTGCACATCCAGGCTGGTAGCTGTTGTGTCCCTACAGGTGATGTGCGCCACACCCATGGACTTCCTTCTGTCTACAGTTGTTGACTGTGTGCCCGCTACCAGGTGGGGTTACCTTGCATCTGTAGTGGTTACGGCATGTTGCTACTGTGTAATAAACCTGTGCTTCACTTAGTGATGTGCGTTGTCTGTGGTCACACATTTGACTGCCATTTGCTTACTGCACCTGTGGGCTACTTGACTACAACTGGGAATGGGTGTGGTGTCTGTGCATTGCACCGTCTTCCCTGGCAACATCAGTGTAGGCAATGAGTCAGATGGCCTAGGTGTGTATGTGTTGTGTAGCCCTGGTGGTGTGTCTCCCTCATATGTGTCACGTTGCCTGTACTCACATGCCTGTGTTGTCCTTGCTGTTGCAGTTCGCATACACAGTGTAATTTTGTTGTTCATCATCCCCATAACAGTACCCACGTTGGAATCACGACAGAGGCAAGTATGGTGTATTATTGTGTTTATTGTGATACATCTGTGATAATAGTGCATAGGATGGATTGTGCTGTACATGAATCTTGCAATCCCAAGTTCCTAGATGAATAGAAAGTCCAGGTAGACAGGATCCCCAGTATCGGGGCCACAGTTGTCTGACACATTGTTCCAACTTGTACTCCCCATGCAATGTGTGGGAGTAGTGTTGCCATCAACAGGGTGAACAGTCTGTGCACAAAGGCGAAAATCCAGAACAGGTTCAGGCTTCCTGGGAGTTGCGCTTGGCCATCAGCCTCTCACTTTCCCCTCCTCGGACGACCCCTCTTCTTGGGGGGGCCCTCAAGTGCAGGCTGCTGCGGTGCAGGGGACTCTCCGCCAGAGTCCTCCTCCCTCCCTGTGGCAGTTGCAGTTTGTTCGGTACCAGATGTTGTTGGCACACAGGGAGGTGTGGACTGGTTGCTGTTCATCTGGCGGAGGCATTGTAAAATGTCCCTGTGCACCGCCGTCATCTCATGTAGTACATCCCACTTGGACTCCACGCGGGTCATGTGGGAGTCCACACGTGACATGTGGGAGTCCACACGTGACATGTGTGACTCCACATGGGACATGTGGGAGTCCAAGCGGGCATGATGGGCAGCCTGCTGCTGTTTGATGTCTCTGAGGAGCCCCACTACCTGGCTGAGCTCTCCGGTGCTGGACTGGTACGCATCAGCTATGCGTACCAGTTGTGGGTCTTCATGCACACCAGCAACGTCTGCAAGCAGCGACCTCTGTCTCCCACCCTCCCACCACCCCTGCTGACATGTGCAGTGTGTGCAGTTGCACGCACAGATAACCCTGGTCCACCTTGGGGGTTGGTGGTGGTGGTGGTGTCCATGGCCCCAGGTTGGTCCAGGGTCACTGCGCTGGTGTTGTTCCTTATTCTGTCCATGTCGGCAGGGATGGTATTCGTGGTGACAGTCGTTGGAGGGGTGGGTGCAGGGGGTGCAGCTGGTGGACCTGCTGGTGCTGCAGCTGGTGGTCCTGCTGGTGCAGCATGTTGACTTGCACCGGATGTGCCAGGTTGTTCTTCATCGTCCGAGGAGGACAGAGGCTGTACGACGCCAGTGAGCTCGGCATCCTCTTGAGCCTGGGACTGGGACTCCTCAGCGTCTGCTGCTGTGTCCCTATCATCACCTGTTTTTGGGAGACACAAACAATGTATGTCATGTTTCTGCAGGCATCAGTGGTTGACACACCTGACAGTTGTGACTGTGCCTCGGGGTGCGGGCCTGTACATTGTATTGTCCTAAGTCGTCACAGTCAGGGGTTGATATTGGTGTGGCACATTGTCCTGCATTATTTGGGCATTTCTATGTATTCTCTGGGGTGTGAACATGGTCTGCATTGATTGTGTTTGGTTGACAGCCAGACCTCCTTCCCACCCACCCACCCACCCAGTCAGTTATCCCACCATGGAACGTGCTTGCATTGCAGGGAGTGTAAGTTGTCTCTCAGGATGTCAGTCAGAGGTGTCCTGCTGTTTGTTGGTGCACAGTTGGCAGCAGGGCCTTGTGCTCCCCGCAGCAGTAGCCAGTGTCAGCCATCTTGTGAGTCCTTCTCCACTCCCTGTGATGTGAGCATGGTTCAGGGTGGTGTTGATGGGCCAGTTGTGAGGCTGAGCAATGTCTGTGACTACGACTCCCATCATGCTATTGCCTCCACCCCCTTCCCAGCATGCCCATGCTTCCTTCCTTTGACTCTGCTTCCCTGTGGGGTGGGCTGGCTGTGCTGACAGGATGGCTGGGAGTGTTGTCCTGGCAGTTGTTTGGCTAAGAGTCCCAAGAGTGTCCCTGTGCTTCACACAACATAACCCAGGGTGGTGGTGCTTTGTGGGATCTTGTGTTAGGATGGAGGGCATTGCATTCTACCAGGTGGGTACTGTGGAGTTTGTGTTGGGGGGGGTGTGAGGGGAGGTGCTGGTGACTATGGTCAGTGCTGCAAGTCCCCCTTCCCACCCAGCCAGCCGGATATCCCACCATGGAACGTGCTTGCATTGCAGGGAGTGTAAGTTGTCTCTCAGGATGTCAGTCAGTGGTGTCCTGCTGTTTGTTGGTGCACAGTTGGCAGCAGGGCCTTGTGCTCCCCACAGCAGTAGCCAGTGTCAGCCATCTTGTGAGTCCTTCTCCACTCCCTGTGATGTGAGCATGGTTCAGGGTGGTGTTGATGGGCCAGTTGTGAGGCTGAGCAATGTCTGTGACTACGACTCCCATCATGCTATTGCCTCCACCCCCTTCCCAGCATGCCCATGCTTCCTTCCTTTTGACTCTGCTTCCCTGTGGGGTGGGCTGGCTGTGCTGACAGGATGGCTGGGAGTGTTGTCCTGGCAGTTGTTTGGCTAAGAGTCCCAAGAGTGTCCCTGTGCTTCACACAACATAACCCAGGGTGGTGGTGCTTTGTGGGATCTTGTGTTAGGATGGAGGGCATTGCATTCTACCAGGTGGGTACTGTGGAGTTTGTGTTGGGGGGGGTGTGAGGGGAGGTGCTGGTGACTATGGTCAGTGCTGCAAGTCCCCCTTCCCACCCAGCCAGCCGGATATCCCACCATGGAACGTGCTTGCATTGCAGGGAGTGTAAGTTGTCTCTCAGGATGTCAGTCAGTGGTGTCCTGCTGTTTGTTGGTGCACAGTTGGCAGCAGGGCCTTGTGCTCCCCACAGCAGTAGCCAGTGTCAGCCATCTTGTGAGTCCTTCTCCACTCCCTGTGATGTGAGCATGGTTCAGGGTGGTGTTGATGGGCCAGTTGTGAGGCTGAGCAATGTCTGTGACTACGACTCCCATCATGCTATTGCCTCCACCCCCTTCCCAGCATGCCCATGCTTCCTTCCTTTTGACTCTGCTTCCCTGTGGGGTGGGCTGGCTGTGCTGACAGGATGGCTGGGAGTGTTGTCCTGGCAGTTGTTTGGCTAAGAGTCCCAAGAGTGTCCCTGTGCTTCACACAACATAACCCAGGGTGGTGGTGCTTTGTGGGATCTTGTGTTAGGATGGAGGGCATTGCATTCTACCAGGTGGGTACTGTGGAGTTTGTGTTGGGGGGGGTGTGAGGGGAGGTGCTGGTGACTATGGTCAGTGCTGCAAGTCCCCCTTCCCACCCAGCCAGCCGGATATCCCACCATGGAACGTGCTTGCATTGCAGGGAGTGTAAGTTGTCTCTCAGGATGTCAGTCAGTGGTGTCCTGCTGTTTGTTGGTGCACAGTTGGCAGCAGGGCCTTGTGCTCCCCACAGCAGTAGCCAGTGTCAGCCATCTTGTGAGTCCTTCTCCACTCCCTGTGATGTGAGCATGGTTCAGGGTGGTGTTGATGGGCCAGTTGTGAGGCTGAGCAATGTCTGTGACTACGACTCCCATCATGCTATTGCCTCCACCCCCTTCCCAGCATGCCCATGCTTCCTTCCTTTTGACTCTGCTTCCCTGTGGGGTGGGCTGGCTGTGCTGACAGGATGGCTGGGAGTGTTGTCCTGGCAGTTGTTTGGCTAAGAGTCCCAAGAGTGTCCCTGTGCTTCACACAACATAACCCAGGGTGGTGGTGCTTTGTGGGATCTTGTGTTAGGATGGAGGGCATTGCATTCTACCAGGTGGGTACTGTGGAGTTTGTGTTGGGGGGTGTGAGGGGAGGTGCTGGTGACTATGGTCAGTGCTGCAAGTCCCCTTCCCACCCAGCCAGCCAGCCAGATATCCCACCATGGAACGTGCTTGCATTGCAGGGAGTGTAAGTTGTCTCTCAGGATGTCAGTCAGTGGTGTCCTGCTGTTTGTTGGTGCACAGTTGGCAGCAGAGCCTTGTGCTCCCCACAGCAGTAGCCAGTGTCAGCCATCTTGTGAGTCCTTCTCCACTCCCTGTGATGTGAGCATGGTTCAGGGTGGTGTTGATGGGACAGTTGTGGGGGGGGCAATATGTGTGAGTGCGACTCCCATGATGCTATTGGCTACACTGACTTGGCCAGCATACACAGAATTCCTTCCTTTGAGTGGTCTTCACTGTGTGTTGGTGTTGTTGTGGTGGCTACATGTGTGGATGTGTGTGTTAGTTCTATTTGTGCCACTGCCTAGCTGTAGTTGTGGTTGTGTTTGTACATGTGTTGGCACAGTTGGATGTGACTTTTTTGATGGCATGTGTTGTGTTTATCTGACTGACATACACATTTTGGGATGATTCTGTTCTAGTTGCTGTGTAATTGCTATGAGTGCATGGTTTGACTCTCCCCTTGACAGTGATGTGTGTGTTTTGTGGCAGTTTATTGTGTACATTTGTTGTGTACTCACCAGGCTCTGGGATGTCCTCTAGTCCATATACGCTCACTGGCGGAAGGATGGCCCGCACCTTCTCCTCCCAGGGCCTGAGGTATACTGGCTTGGCAGGAGGGCCACTGCCGGTGTATTGGCTCAGGTGGTAGTCTTTCTTGAGCAGCTCCCGGACCCTCCTGCGCACGTCATACCACCTGTTCTGGATGTCGGTCTTTGTGCGCCGACATGGTGATTGGGCGTTCACCCTGTTGATGATCCTCTCCCACATCTTGGTTTTCTGCGACATGGGGGTCTGTTGGACCAGAGTGCCAAACAGCTGTGGCTCCACCCTGAGGATCTCGTCTACCATGACTTCCAATTCACTATCTAGGAACTTGGGATTCTTCTTGGGGGGCATGGTGATGGGTGGTGATAGTGGGTGATGTGTGTGTTGGTGTGCAGGTGAGGGTGTGTGGGTGTGTGTTGTGCTGGGTGTATGTGAGGTAGGTATTTGTTGGTGTGCTGCTGGTGTGTGGCTTGTGTGAGGGATGAGCTGTGGGTGTGTGGTTGCTTTCTCTTGGGTGCTGGCAGTGGAATGGCATTTGCAAAGGCTCATGGTAGTGATTTGTGTCCTTTATATAGGTGGAGTTGTTGGTGTGTCTTTGTTCTCTGTCCCCACCC
This sequence comes from Calotriton arnoldi, assembly GCA_963921515.1. Classification (NCBI taxonomy): domain Eukaryota; kingdom Metazoa; phylum Chordata; class Amphibia; order Caudata; family Salamandridae; genus Calotriton; species Calotriton arnoldi. The sequence continues at coordinate 61,984 of CAWUFW010020892.1, forward strand.
CCCCCAGTATTTATTGGCTTGGTAATTGCTTGTTTGGCCTTTTTTTGGTTGATTTTTCCTTTGTGCTGTTTGTGTATGTTGGAAACGTTCTTGTGACCGAGTCGGACCCTGCATTGGTCTCGTACGGTGTTTTCCGTTTCGTTCACGCTGTGTTTGTGCAGTTTTGTATGCTGCGTACGCGTCGGTCGCGGTGTATTGTGTTGCTTCGGCTCGGTTTTGTATGCGTGTCGGTCGTACGGCTTGTCCTCCGTCCGACTCGGTCGTGTTTTTCGCGCCTTGCATCGTACTTTGCAGGTTGGAGTTGGCGGGTACGATTCGGTCGGATTTGTTCCGGGTGCGTGTCGGTCGGTTGGATTCGCGTGTTTTTCCGGCCGGATTGCTATTTTCCGAGCGGGTCGGTCGGTCGGCTTGGTTTCCTGACGTGTCGGTCGGATTTATCGCGGCTTGCATCGTACTTGGCGTGTCGGGCGCCACTGGTACGTGTCGGTCGGTATTTTTTCCGGATCCGAGTCGGTCGGTGCTTTTTCCGGCCCGAATCGGAATCGACCCCTTAACGTACTAACTTTTAAGAGATGCAACGCTCAGTCTCACAAGCATTACTTCCTCCTACAATTAGCCCGCAGCAACAGGAACAGCAGTTTTCACCGTTACGATGACTTGCACAGAGAAATAACAGTTAGCGCTTCAAAACATGTAACAGTAAACTCCACAAACGATGATTCCCTTCCGAACCAAGCACAATTTTCCCGCAGCAACAGGACAGTTTTAGAGGAAATCTCTTCATCCTCATACATCTGAGTCCTTAAAACATGGATATGATTACAACAAAGGGTGAGCCCACATCGATTAAAACCATTCACTAAACTCATGCGAGTATGTGGCGAAAAGCTCCCAACCCTTAAATTTAACCAACCAAAGAGGCCATGAATAATGCGTTAAAGTTAAATGAATCTTGTCCACAGCTATTTATCCTGTCCACAGGAGCTTCACGTGCTCAAAAGTAGTTTATTCCTCAATATATACATATAGATAAAGAGTGAGCCCACATCGATTAATTTCGGGAAGTATGTGGCGAAATGCTCCCAACCCTTAAATCTAAGTACAATAAAAGAGGATTTAAATGATGAAATCTCTCTCTCACCAGTAGAAATGATTGTTTCTTGGTGTCAAAATCCTTGTTGTTGAGATCTTCCTGAAGACTGCCGACTACGCCAGTGTGATATTTGAAGAAATGCAATTTCCAGTCTTCAAGAGGTTCAATTAAAGTTTAATCTTAATAGAAAGATCCCATCCATCCAAGTTGCACCACTCTAAACTGTCCAGCTCCAACTCCTGCTTCTTCTGTCCTATGACCTATATACATTCTATTACAGTGTAATCATGACAATAGATACAGGGAAGGATAGACAATACACACCATAGAGAACAGATAGCAGAATAAGAGATAGCAGAATACTACACCAATATTTACAAAAGCTCTGTCTTTACTTTAACCTTGAGATTTATGAATAGTTACTGCATATGCTAGAGACAGAGGAAACTGTTGTCTACGAACATACAAGTCTTTCACAAGCAAAAAACGTACAACACAACGCCCAATCTGTCTTACCTCATTTATCTGATAAAATGTTATAATCAAAAATTCTATTCCATGTCTATTTTGAAAATGTACAAAATCAACAACTTTTCCTATTGCTCCATTAACTAATCCTTCTTCAACATTCAAATTACGCCACAAAATTACTAAACAGTTTTTACACACATGTAAAGTCTTTTCTAATCCTGCAGTTTTAGATACAGACTTTTCCAAAGAATCCAATTTAGCCTGTAGTTTGTCAGTAAGAACAATTGTTACTCTCCTGGCGTTCAATTTTGTCAATAGCTTTAACTTCCACAATTTCTTGTTTTTCCAGTTTCAAAAGTTGTTGATTAAATGTAGAACACTCTTGCAGTGTAGGCATTAGACAAACTATAGACTTGTTTCCTGCAAGTATATTGTACATTACTTCAGCTGCTGTTTCTCCAGTTGTAAACAAGTTCCTTAGTAGTCGACTTTCTACAGCTTGTTTTCCATGATCTGTCAAGACACCAATTCTTATGTCCTTAAGAATATTTCCATAATCTCCATCACTTGCTTGTCACATATTCTTAACAAGTTCTTTGTAGTCAAAGTGTAACCAAATATTTACATTCCCAACACTTCCCAAAGATTTTCTTGTGTCATCATGGAAAAGAGTTTTAAAAACAGGTTGTCCCTTTACAGGAGTAAGTTGCAGTAAGTCTACAAATACAATTAAATATTTTTCTCCAAACAGAACATCGTAATCTGTTTTTAAAACCTGTTGCAGTCTCAAGTGGACAAAGGCAAGCATTACGTTTGAGACCATGTTCACCTCATCAATGATTAAATGTTTCATTTTCTGCAGTACTCTTGAGACTTCATAACAAGCTTCTCCAGATAGCTTCTGATATTCCAATTTATTATCATGTTCAACAGGTAGCATAAGTAATCGATGTAAAGTGTGTGCTGCTTATCCAGTTGGAGCTGTTACGACACAAGATAAATGTTCTCCTGTAGTTTTGTGTAGAAAACTGGTCAAAACTTTAATTAAGAAACTTTTTCCTGTTCCAGCTTGATCACTGATGTACAATAGAATAGGTTTAAATGATGAACATTGATATTCTTATTTTTTCATGCAGCTAACCATGTTGTACCTCCTGTTTGACTTGTAGGTATATTTCTTTTTGTTCAAAATGTAGTTGTTCTTCTAACTTTTCCAACTGAGTAACACCCTGTTGTGCTTGTTGCATTGCAATTTCTACTTCATTCATGGCTATTGCTGCTTCCTTTTCAATAATTGGTTGTCCCAGTGGATCTTGACTCAGTGGACCAGAACTTTGACTGCTTTGTGAACTTTCTCTAGCTATTTCAGCAGCAATAGTACTTTCTTGTTCAATCTCATCATTTAACATTTGTAGATAAGTTGGGAAAATTGTGCACTGAATACTGTCTTTAGTTGCATTAAAAGTATCTTCATAGAAGTCAAAATCTCCAAGTAATTCTACTTCACTACGCCAAGGCTTGAAAAGTTGCAAAAGTGCTAAATAGAAAAATTCTCTCCTATCTGGAGTTTCACAACTGAGCTTTCTGTGGTTAATAAGATTTCCTTTTGCATGTTTCACTAAACATCCATCACATCTAATTACTGCATATTTGTCATCTTTTATATTTTCAGTAACTTTCTTTTTAAAGCTGTAATGTTGAAGTATTTCATACAGACATACGTTTTCAAGATGGCGACTCCTTTTGGGATAGTATGCATCCAAAATATTACTTTTAACAATATCCGTACTTTCTGGCTCATACTGTGCTAAGTATTCAATTTATTGTAAAGATTTCAATACTCTATTTTGTGTAGAGGCAAGACCTAGACTTACCCAAATGATTCCTCTTGACTTTGAATATAAACTGGCTTAGCTCAACTGATCCGAACATTCATAGGATCCAATCTCTCGATGTGACAGCATTTTCAAGATGAAGTTGTACAATGTCTTGCTAAGACTCTTCTCTGCTGAAATTTCTTCCCACATTTCTTTCATCTCTGTCTTTTTGGATTTTGTAATATATGATGTAACATAGCGAGCAACAGCAATTGAATTATCTGCAACATACTGAATATCCATGTTTGCATTCCACATTTTCAAAATAACAGGATTGTAGTCATTAATGTACTTTGAACCCTCTGTTCTTTTTAAATTGTATGTAGTCTTGGGAGATCTCCGAGTTATTGTATGTCTCACTGATGACAAAAAATTATTTACTCTTCCTTAAGAAATTATCGGACGTGGAAATCCAAAACGATATTTTGTATAAAATTTTCCTTTACATTTATATTTCCGTCTGCAGTATTTTCCACATCGATGACTTTGAAAGCGTAAAACCTGTTGTCTCAAGCTCTTTTCTCCTCCTCCTGTTGGAATGGTACATGTAACATATTGTTCAATGAAAGCTAAACAGTTTCATCACTATCTGTCCCAAATTTTGGTGCATTCTTTATCCATAATAGCATGTGTATATGAGGAGCACCTCTGGCTTGGTACTCTTTTCGACCAAAAGAAATCAGTTACCTCTCCAAGTGGTGGAACATTTTTATTGCAGATAAATGACATCATAGCTTGAAACCTATGGTTAAAATATCTGCAGACATTTACAGGATCCAAACAACAGAGTTCTCCAGCTGTCTTCAGTTCAATGTTTTTCACATTTGAATTTGCTTCTCGAAGGTACTGAAGTAAATCATCCCACGCACATTCAGCATAGCTAAGTGTTACAAACCATGTAGGTGTACCTACGTTTCTTAACGTATACTTAACTTCACCATGACGATGATACCAATATTCACTGGTACCACGTTGACACGCCATCAAATTAATTAACTGACATTCAAAATTTTCATCTCTTTGATGAACTTTGTTCATGAACTCTTTTGCAGAAACATGTTGAAAATGAACTCCTGTTCTTAATATGTGGTTCACTGCATATGAAAGTGCAGACAAATCCCTTTCAAACAAAAGATGAAATATATATGGAATACACTGTCGAAATCTTGGATCCTCAGAGTACATTCTTGTTGATCAATATTCTGAAGCTGAAATCCGTACAGCTCGCTCATCAAATCATCCACCTTCTCCAGTGGGGAATAGCTGTAGAAAACAACAAGATTCTAAAGTTTTTTCCAATACACTCATGGGAGCTCCCTTTGCTTCGTTCATTTGAAATAGTTCAATATTGCTTCCAATTATTTCTTTTGAATGCAAGGGATGTATTTTATAATGTTCATAAATCTCTTCAGTCCTGCGCTTATCCACTTTTTCAATTTGGCCACTTGAAATTTCAGTTTCATCTTCTAAGCATATCATTTCTTCATTAACATTTACATTCTTATAATAAATATTATTCTGTAGTAGGTATAATGTAGCCTTTTGAAGTTTATTCACATCTACAAACTCTTGCCAGATTTTTCGATTCTTTGTTAGTACACCATTTACTAGAATAACTTCTGGCTCATTTTCCTCTCTATCAACACCAACAGTTTCAATGATTTTTTTAAAATCTAAAGGTAAGTACACAACTCTTCCTTTTCGACCTTTTTGTAAATCTGTTGGTGGCAGCTTACCTGTTTTATGCTCCATACGAACTATGGCTTGAAATGGGTGTACAGATTGAATAGGAATAGGCACCAACTCTAAGGGGCCGATTCCGATCTCGGTCGGAGGCGCACCCAATACCATTCGGTCGGGAAAAAGCCATGCGAAAGCCTGTTACCCGACCGAACCGTACGCGGGTCCGGCCGAGCGAGTACGATGCGACTCGCCGACCGACTCGTCCGGGCGACCCGACCGCTCCGACCGACTCGTACCCGGACCGTACCGCTCCGACCGACTCGGTCGGGACCCGATTCGCACCGCGCAATGGAGACGTTTTCCGGCCGGGTAAGTACGATGCGCACCTCGACCGCTCCGACCGACTCCGCGCCGTCCGACTCGAACTCGCTGTCGGAGCCGTACTTTGGGGGTCCGTGTCGGACCCCTGTACGCGCACCCGTGCGAGGCGCACACAGGGGGACCCAAGGGTCCCCCTACCTGTGCGTGTACGCCGCGGGCGCTCCGCGGCGTACTCGCTGTAGGGGGCGCCCTTGTCCGCCTCGCACCCATTGAGGCAATGGGAGCCCGCGTACGCGTTGTGACGACCGGCTCCCATTGAGTTCAATGGGAGTCCGACCGACTCGTGTCCGATAACATACGGACGCATCGGACTCGTTCGGTCGGACTGCACGGGTCCGATTCGGTCGGAAATCTCTCCGGGTCCGGCTCGGTCGGGGAAATTTCCGGCCCGAATCGGAATCGACCCCTAAGTTGTTATGTAATGCTCTAGCTGGCATTTTGTTTTCTTCTAATTTGTTCTAACAGTACTTACAAATAACCTGATTACTAGCCAAATCAAACTGACCCTCTACCAACAAATAAACACCAAATTGCTGCCACTTGTCATTGTTTTCCTTTTCACTTTTTAAATATAAATCAATATTTCTAATTTGAATTTTATAGTGAGTACATCGACAACAAATACAAATATAGGGGTCTATTACGATGGCGGGCGGACCGCAACGGCAAAAGGGACCGCCCGCCATAGGTGCGGCGGTCCCGCCATTCAAATTAGGATGCGCCCGCCACACTGGCGGGCGAATCCCGCATTGTTTACATTGCGGCGGGCGGTGCTGTAAGCAGCACCCGCCGCAATGTATAGATGCATGTTGTGCATTTGCATGCACAACGTGACAGGCACCGCGCGGTGCCTGCCACCTTGTGCATGCAAATGCAGGGGGTACCATAGGTACCCCCATGTGCACCCCCCACCCCCCAACATCCTGGGGCCCGCAACGGGCCCCCAAAGCAGACACCGTATGCCTTTTCATGGCGGCGTTGCTGCCATGGAAAGGCTGATCACCGCCTACATCATGATATGTTTGGCGGTGTCTTGCAGACACCACCACCATATTATGGCCCTTTTCCGCCCAGTCGACGAGTCGACCGGCAGAAAAGCGGCGGACGGTCTTTCCATCCGCCGCGGACCCCCCAGCCATCCTAATATGGGGGGGGTCACTGAAGCATGGATGGCGGGCGGATCACCCCCGCCGGGCTGGCGGTGGCTACTGCCGGTCCGGCGGGGGCGATCCGCTCGCCATCGTAATAGGCCCCATAGTTTGGTTTTTCAGATGAAACTGTGTTAAACTTTGTAATTTCTTCTGCAAACCCATCAATACTAATCTCTTTCTCATGTTCTTCAACACCTACACTTACCAAACTCTCAGTTTCTCTACGCTCGTCTTCCGAACCAAAAACATGAAACTGTATATCATCACAAACTTTCTCTATATCTGATAGAGAACCATGCAAAAGAGCTGTATTCATTTTACTTAAACATAATGCAGGAGTTTTTACATAATAGAGTCTCCGTACTAACTTTCGCATTGCAGAGTGGTGTAAAGCTAACATTCTTAAATGATGAAAAGTACTTTGACACACTTTTCTTGAAAGACAAGTCAAAGAATGACCCTGCACCTTAGTATATTTTCTCATCTTACTTGGATCTAGTCCTTGTAACATCCTAATCTTCTGATTAACACTTTTTTTGGTATATTCTCGCAAAACAATTCATAATATGTCAATAGATTCCTGTTGAATACTGCAAATACTGCTACAATCCCACTTATATACAGGAACTTGTGTATGCCTTCCTTGAATTTTCTCAGCTAATATTTCTTCCACATTCCTAACAACTATTTTTTCTTTTGGAATAGGAGAACCATCTTTCATCTCATAGCATCTACCACTAGTATCAACTGCATGTATTAATGTGTTCTGTTGAAAATAGCTTTTTTCATTAAAGAAAGGCTCAGCACTGGAAGTGTGCTTCCATTCACCTGTGAACGTTTTACAAAAGTTACTTCTATTAACAAGTCTCTTTCTTTTGCATTTCTCCTTCATAAACACCATTGTTTTATCCAGTGTTGTTATTCTTTTCGGTTTATTTCAAAAGCTTTATCTACTACACTTTCAATCTGTTGCTTTTTCTTATAAGCTGCTGTTCTTTTTTATATTATTTACAATCTTTCAATACATTTTGTAGTACTCTACTTCTAAACATTCTCCTCCTTATGTCTTTATGTTCTTTTAGCCTTCTTTCAATATGCATTGTTTTCCCATGATTTTTTTATCATGTCCTTTTTTCCTTTCCTTCTGATTTGTTGTAGAACTTTCTTTTTCTTTTCAACATTTTCAAATTGCTTTAAACTGGATCACTGACAAAATATCGACGGACTGAATATCGAGGTACCAAAATATCGACGCAAAAATATCGAAGTCAAGAATATCGACATCCTATCTACATCATGGTAAGTACAAAAATATCGATGTCAAAAATATAGTTGTAAAAAATATCGTTTTTTTTAAATGTTAAAAAATTATGTAAAATAAAGTAAATAATACATATAATTAAAAGAAACATAGTTAAAAATATTAAAACATGTTTACAAATAATAACTAATACATATAATGTTAAAATAAATTAAACATATACATATATAAAATAATATATATACTTACTCCATAGAGTGCAACAGTAGGGAAAGTGTTGGATAGCGTAGGGGTAAAAATTACTATTCCAACTCCAGAGAGTGCAACAGTAGGGAAAGTGTTGGATAGCGTAGGGGTAAAAATTACTATTCCCACTCCAGTGAGTGCAACAGTAGGGAAAGTGTTGGATAGCGTAGAGGTAAAAATTACTATTCCCACTCCAGAGAGTGCTACAGTAGGGAAAGTGTTGGATAGCGTAGGGGTAAAAATTACTATTCCCACTCCAAAGAGTGCAACAGTAGGGAAAGTGTTGGATAGCGTAGGGGTAAAAATTACTATTCCCACTCCAAAGAGTGCAACAGTAGGGAAAGTGTTGGATAGCGTAGGGGTAAAAATTACTATTCCCACTCCAGAGAGTGCAACAGTAGGGAAAGTGTTGGATAGCGTAGGGGTAAAATTACTATTCCCACTCCAGAGAGTGCAACAGTAGGGAAAGTGTTGGATAGCGTAGGGGTAAAAATTACTATTCCCACCCCAGTGAGTGCAACAGTAGAGAAAGAGTTGGATAGCGCAGGGGTAAAAATTACTATTCCCACTCCAGTGAGTGCAACAGTAGGGAAAGTGTTGGATAGCTTAGGGGTAAAAATTACTATTCCCACTCCAAAGAGTGCAACAGTAGGGAAAGCGTTGGATAGCGTAGGGGTTAAAAATCACAAACTTATAAATTGAATAATTTTTGTAATTAAATATTGATTAATAAATTAACAATAAATTCATTTTAAAAACCAATAAATTAAAATTAATAATTACTTTAATAACATTAAATTACTTCCCACCCTATTCCCCAATAAACACACATCCCACTCCGCATAAAATGTCACACAATTAATTTAATTATCAATTAATCAATTCATAAAAATTAATTACCAATTAATAATTAATTAACAATAAATTATTTATCAATACCAATAAATAATAATTAATAAAAATTAATTGCCAAATAATAATTAATTAACAATAAATTAATTATCAATACCAATAAATAATAATTAATAAAAATTAATTACCAAATCAATAATTAATTAACACTACATTAATTATCAATACCCAAAAATAAAAATTAATCATTACTTAATTACAATTAAATTACTTCCCACCCTATTCCCCTATAAACCCACAACCCGCTCCAATAATAAATTAATACAATTAATATCATTATCAATTAATCAATTAATAAAAATTATTTACCAATTAATAATTAATTAACTATAAATTAATTATCAATACCAATAAATAAAAATGTATTATTACTTAATTACAATTAAATTACTTCCCACCCTATTCCCCTATAAACCCACAACCCGCTACAGAACTAAAACGCAAAATTTAATTAAAAATAATTATTAATTCCTAAAAATTATTATTTAATTTACTATAATTAAATTACTTCCCACCCTATTCCCCTATAAACCCACAACCCGCTACGGTACTAAAACGCATAATTTACTTTAAAAAAAATTACTAACTTCTAAAAATTTTATACAAATATTAAAAAAACAGTACAATACTTAACAAAAAATATAGAACACATACATATAAAATACATACTAAAATACATAACACTAATATAAACATCGATATTATTAACATCGATATTTTTGCTATCGATATTACTAACTTCGATATTAACAAAAACGATATTTCTTACCTTCATGTCGATATTCTGTCCGTAAGATATTTAAAACTCGATATTAATGTAGGTTGATATTAAAAACTTGATATTATGTCTGTGCACCCTTTAAACTCTGTAAAACTCTTTTAACAAACTGTTTAGTTCTCTTACCAGTAGACTTCTTTTCCTGTCTAACATTTTGCACTTCATCTAATTTCCTCTTTTCAGTTTTCTTTAAGTAGTACTGCTTTTTACTTCTCTTTTGATCTTTTCTTGCCATCTTCAATTTTTATCCCCAAAAAAGTAAATATCTAAAAAAAAGAATAGTTTTAATTCGTTGTTACATAATTATAAAGTTTACAAATAATTAGATATTAATATTCAGAATAATAAATAAGCAATTGCTTACAATTACATTAGCAAACCCTCCAGAACAACTAAATATTTAGGATATCATACTTTGTACATTAGTAAACCTGTCAGAAGAGCACACAGACCTTTAAACAGTCACACAGAAAGGATTGCTGTTTTAAAGAGGCAAGAGAAATGTAGAAAAAGGCAAGAGAAATGCAGAAAGAGGCAAGACAAGTGCAGAAAGAAGGAAGAGGGGTGCACAAACAAGCAAGAGGAGTTCAGAAACAAGCAAGACAAGTGCTGAAAGAAGCAACAGAGATGCAAAAAGAGGCAAAAGAATTGCTGAAAGAGGCAACAGGGGTGCAGAAAGAGGGAAGAGAAGTGCAAAAGAGGCAAGAGAGGAGCAGAAATGAGCAATAAAAGTGCTGAAAGATGGAAGAGGGGTGTAGAAAGAGGCAAGAGAGGTGCAGAAAGAAGCAAGAGAAGTTCAGAAAGATGCAAGAGAGGTGTAGAAACTAGCAAGAGAAGTAGAGAAAGAGGAAAGAAGACTGCAGAAAGAAGCAAGAGGGATGCAAAAAGAAGCAAAAGAAGTGCAGAAAGAAGCAAGACAAGTGCAGAAAGAAGCAAAAGAAGTGCAGAAAGAAGCAAGACAAGTGCAGAAAGAGACAAGAGAAGTGCAGCAAAAGAGAAGAGAGATACAGAAAGAGGCAAGTGAGGTAAAGAAAGAGGCAAGTGAGGTGCAGAAAGAGGCAAGAGATGGACAGAAAGAGGCTAGAGAAGTGGAGAAAGAGGGAAGAGAAGTGCAGAAAGAGGTAAGAGAGGTGCAGAAAGAAGAGAGTGAGGTGCAGAAAAACGCAAGAGAACTTCAGAAATAAGCAACAGAGGTGCAAAAAGAGTCATTAGAAGTGCAGTAAAAGTCAAGAAAGATGCACAAAGAGGCAAAAAATGGAATAAGAGTGCACAAACAGGCAAGAGGGGTACAGAAAGAAGCAAGAGAGGTGCAGAAAGAAACAACAGAGGTGGACGAAAAGGCAACACAAGTGCTGAAAAAGCCAAGAGAAGTGCAGAAAGAGGCAAGAGAAGTGCAGAAAGAAGCAACAGAGGTACAGAAAGAGGCAAGAGAACAGCAGAATGAGACAAGAGAGGTACAGAAAGAGGCAACACATGTGTAGAAAGAGGGAAGAGGAGTATAGAAGGAGGCAAGAGAAGTGCAGAAAGAAGAAACAGAGGTACAGAAAGAGGCAAAAGAACTGCAGAAAGAAGCAACAGAGGTACAGAAGGAGGCAAGAGAAGTGCAGAAAGAAGCAACAGAGATGCAGAAAGAGGAAAGAAAACTACAGAATGAGGCAAGAGAGGTGCAGAAAGAGGAAACACATGTGCAGAAAGAAGGAAGAGGGGTGCAGAAAGAGGTAAGAGAGGTGCAGAAAGAAGAGAGTGAGGTGCAGAAAGAGGCAAGACACGTGCAGAAAAAAGCAAGACAAGTGCAGAAAAAAGCAAGACAAGTGCAGAAAAAAGCAACAGAGGTGCACAAAAAGACAAAGCAGCTGCTAAAAGAGGCAAGAGGGCTGCAGAAAGAGGTAAGAGAAATGTAGAGAGAAGATAGAGAGGTACAGAAAGAAGCAAGAGAAGTACAGAAAGAGGCAAGAGAGGTGTAGAAAGAGACAAGACGGATGCAGAAAGAAGCAAGAGAAGTGCTGAAAGAAGCAACATAAGTGCAGAAAGAAGGAAGAGAAGTTCAGAAAGAACCAACAGAGGTGCAGAAAGAGGCAATAGAAATGTAGAAAAAGGCAAGAGAGATGCAGAAAGAGGCAAGAAAGGTGCAGAAAGAAGGAAGAGGGGTGCACAAACAAGCAAGAGGAGATCAGAAACAACCAAGACAAGTGCTGAAAGAAGTAACAGAGATGGAAAAAGAGGCAAGAGAAGTGCTGAAAGAGGCAGAGAGGTACAGAAAGAGGCAACACACGTGCAGAAAGAGGGAAGAGGGGTGCAGAAAGAGGGAAGAGAAGTGCAAAAGAGGCAAGAGAGCAGCAGAAAGAGTCAATAAAGGTGCAGAAAGCGGGAAGAGGGTGCAGAAAGAAGCAAGATGGGTGCAGAAAGAAGCAAGAGAAGTACACATCGAAGCAAGAAAAGTGCAGAAAGATGCAAGAGAAGTGGAAAAAGAGGCAAGAAAAGAACAGAAAGAAGCAAGTGAACTCCAGAAAGAGGAGGAGACATGCAGAAAGACAAAGAAAGGTGCACTGAGAAGATTTCTCCGCCTGTAAAACAAGCTACCAGCTTTTTAAGCTACCATCTTCAGATGCTTAACACGTATGAGAATACATGTACAAGTAGACACATACCTTAGTCACGAGAGCACGCAAACCTTTAAATTTAACAAACTGCACTTCCCATTTCAAGCAAACACCTAAATTTCAACAGTGCACCTTTTACTATACATTTCCACACACTCATACAAAGTACCCTAATCACTAATCCCTCGTGCAACATGTTTTAAACTTTACTTTTGTTGTGTAGCTTCACTATTCACCAACGACTCTGAATGTTGGGCCTAGCAAAATTTAAAACAGCAATCCTTCCAATATCACTCTTGTAAGTCTCACCATTTTCCAGAAAGCATTCATGTGTGTGTCTGTACCTTTTGCTGGTGCCATGATACATAAAAAGAAACATACAAATACTTGAATACCTGTGTTTCAGACCACATGCTTTCTAAATTTATATACATGAAAGTGTATGTATTCATGTCTACTCATAAAACAGTGCACATGGGTAGTGAATAGTCTATTTCAGGGGCTCTATACCACCTACATATGTAAGACATTTCTATGTGTGCGGCCAAATGACAGAACAGAACTAAGAAAATGTCTCCACCTGTAGGAGAAGCTACCAGCTTTTAAAGCTAGCATCTTCAGATGCATAACACATGTGACAATACATGTAGAAGTAGACACATACCTCAGTTACAATAGCAAGCAGAACTTTAAACTGCACAGACTACACTTCCCATTCCAAGCACACATCTAAATTTATGCGGCCTACTTCAAGTGTACCTTTCCACAGACTTATAAGAAGTAGCCTAATCAGTAATCCTTCTACCAACATGTCTTAAACATCACTTTTATCTTGCAGCTTCACTATTCACCAACTGCTCAGAATGTAATTTGCAAGAGATGTACAGAAAGCAGCAAAAGAAGTGCACGCAAAAGCAACAGAGGTGCCGAAAGAAGCAAGACAAGTACAAAAAGAGGCAAGACAGGTGCAGAAAAAGGCAAGAGAGGTGAAGAAAGAAGGAAGAGGGGTGCAGAAAGAGGCAAGAGGAGTGCAGAAAAAAGCAACAGAGGTGTAGAAAGAGGCAAGAGAAGTGCAGAAAGATGCAAGAGAGGTGTAGAAAGAGGCAAGAGAGGTGCAGAAAGAAGAGTGCAGAAAGAAGCAAGAGGGATGCAGAAAGAAGCAAGAGAAGTGCTGAAAGAAGCAAGACAAGTGCAGAAAGAAGGTAGAGAAGTACAGAAAGAACCAACAGAGGTGCAGAAAGAGTCAAGAGAAGTGCAGGAAAAAGTCAAGAGGAATGCAGAAAGAGGAAGAAAGGTACAGAAAGAGGCAACACATGTACACAAAGAGGGAAGAGGGGTGCAGAAAGAAGCAAGAGGGGAGCAGAAAGAAGTAACAGAAGTGCAGAAAGAAGCAAGAAAAGTGCAGAAAGAGGTGAGAGGTGGAGAAAGAGGCAAGAAGAGTACAGAAAGAAGGAAGAGAACTCCAGAAAGAGGAAGAAACATGCACAAAGAGAAAGAAATGTGCACTGAGAAGATTTCTCCACCTGTAAAAGAAGCTACCAGCTTTTTAAGCTAGCATCTTCAGATGCATAACACATATGAGAATAAATGAACAGGTATACACATACCTCAGTCACAACAGCACGCAGACCTTTAAATTTACAAGTCTGCACTTCCCATTCGAAACAGACACCTACATTTTTACAGCATACTTGGACTGTACATTTCCACACACTCATACGAAGTAGCCTAATCACTAATCCCTCTGGCAACATGTCTTAACCCTTACTTTTATTGTGCAACTTCACTATTCACCGACAGCTCTGAATGTTGGGCCTAGCAAAATTTAAAACAACAATCCTTCCCATATCACTCTTGTAAGTCTCACCATATTCCTGAAGGCATTCATGTGTGTGTCTGTACCTTTTGCTACTGCCATCATACATAAAAAACATACTAATAGTTGAATACCTGTGTTTCAGACCACATACTCTCTAAATTTGTGTACAAGAAAGTGTATGTATTCCTCTCTAGTCATAAAACAGTGCACACATGTAAGAATACATGTACTAGTAGACACATACCTCAGTCACGAAAGCATGCAGAACTTTAAACGACACAGACTTCACTTCCCATTTCAAGCACACACCTAAATTTATACAGCCTTCTTCGAGTGTTCCTTTCCACAGACTCATAAGAAGTAGCCTAATCAGTAATCCCTCTGCCAACAAGTCTTAAACATCACTTTTATCTTGCAGATTCACTATTCACTAACTGCTCAAAATGTAAATTGCAAGAGAAGTACAGAAACCAGCAAGACAAGTGCACAAAGAAGGAAGAGAAGTGCAGAAAGAACCAACAAAGGTGCAGAAAGAGGCAAGGGAAGTGCAGAAAAAGGCAACAGAGATGCAGAAAGAGGCAAATAAGGTGCACAAAAAAGAAAGAAGGGTGCACAAACAGGCAAGAAGGGTTCAGAAAGAAACAAGACAGCTGCTTAAAGAAGCAACAGAGGTGCAGAAAGAGGCAAGAGAAGTGCTATAAGAGACAAGAGAGGTACAGAAAGAGGCAACAGAGGTGCAGAAAGAGGGAAGAAGGGTGCAGAAACAGGCAAGAGAACTCGAGAAAGAGAGCTGCAGAAAGAGGAAGAATGGTGCTTGAGTAATTGAATCAATACATAGGTAGTGGCTTAGTGATTGTATGAGTGCATGGGTAGTGCTTGGGTGGCTGCATCAGTGCATGGGTATTGCCATAAAGAATGAAAAAGTGCATAGTAAGTTCCTTGGTGATAGAATGACAACATGCACAGTGAATGAGTGAATAGTTGAGTGCAAGGATAGTACTTGTATTATTAGATAAATTCATGCGTAGTGAGGAGGGACTGGATGACTCCAACAGTACTGTCTGCATCAAGGTGTATATATTCCTTTCTACTCGTAATGCAGGGCACAAGGGTACAGTCTTATAAAGACAGGGATACAGTTCAGTAAGTCTGCCAACATATTCTAAACCTCATTTTCTCTAGTACTTTGATCGCAGACTCAAGAAGTACACATATTAGTATGCACAACCTGTTTCAATCTTCATTTCAGTACAATAAAACAAACTACAATACACATTTGAACATTTGATAACATATTACAAACATCACATTTCTCTAATGGTTTGCAAGCTTTATAAATAATGCAGTATGAAGTTAAAAAGATCATTACAAACACTGAATCACTCCTACGCAATACATAACACATCTTACTCATATGTAACTCACCTCTGAAATACTAATGCAAATTGTGAAAATGTCAGAAACTCCTGAAAGATTTTCTTTCCAATACCATAAATGTATTGCATCACTCTCAACAAGGTAAAACCAGTAATGGCAAACTTTCCCTCTTATTTTGCACACAAATGAATGTAAGTAATAAATCAAAATGCTTGCTTCAGTTCTTCAAATTCTAAAACCCATTTCTATTAGATACACATATTAACCCTTTATTACTCTCTTCTAAAAGCGCCCAATCTGGTTCTGTAACTTACTGGAGTCGCGACTCCACAGCGGTGCCGCAGTGTATAGTCGCGATGGAGTCGCCAACCCTTAGGGGTGTTCAAAAAGCTATTTCCGATGATACTACTATTATTTTTTAAGAACACACCACTTCTAAACATAGTACTGATTTGGGAAATCTTACTTCAGTAGGATATCACTTATATTTAACTTAGAATTTCATATTTTAAAACCACAGTTAACTTTCAAAACTTCCCCATTATGTTTAATACTAGTTTCCATAGTAACACTTTCTGCAACATTCAACTGTACCAGCAGGTCACAAGTTCACCATATTTTGAAATGCAGAACACTAGCTTACAAATGCAAACAGCAGGTGTGGTTGACTTTTGCAAAATATTAGCTTATCCACTTTACTGTACCTTTCAAACTTTTTTCCATAACCAATCAGAAAGATACTTGCTCAGCAAAGTAACATGCATTCTATTTTTGTGTGCACAATGTTGATGAACAGCCAATCAGTTATCGGTTTTCTCAAAAACAGCATCTTCTCCAGCGTTTTAGATACCTCTCATTCTACCAACTGACTACCTCAGCTACAGACATCTTTTGATTCCTTCCAGACATCCCTTCAAAATGCTTACAGTATGGATTGTACAGCACAGCTAAGTTTTCTGGTGCAAAAGGTATGCTGAACACAGAGGCATTGACAAAGACCTAAGTTTGCAAAATGTGGATATTAAATGGTTTGCACAGAGAGGATTAAAGTGGCACCAATTGATGCCTTTGGTTAAAACATTTTTGCATCTCCAATTCCCTGACCTCATGATTGTGCACTCTGGTGGCAAAGACCTCGGCACATTGACTGGGGTAGGATTGGAAATCCTAATGAAGGATACCTTTTCACAACTGATGTCACTTTTCCCTCACACTGTCTTTGTATACTCTAATATATGCCAAAGACAGAAATGGAAGTGGTCAAATCAAATCTGTCCACAGATTGAGAAAGCTAGGAAGAATGTCAATAAAGCTATTTCTGCTTACCACAGAGACCATAACATGGGCTCTATTTATAACAACAACCGTTTTCACATGCCTAACATCTACAGAAGTGATGGAGTTCACTTCACAGATGAAGGAAACAGAGTGCTTCTGAACAACCTTAAGCTGTGCATCTGGACTTACATGTAGCTGGAACAGAGTCATAATGAACACAACGGCTCTTCTTAGAGCCAACCTATACCCCAACAGTGAAAGATATATATTTTTAAGCATGTATACTCTTTCTAAATATTTCGTGGATTCGCAAATCCGTCGCGAATCCGCAAAACAAAAGCACGAATTCAAAGTACTACAACAGATTTCACTTTTCAATTTCAACTTTTAATTTATATTTTTTAATATTATTTCTTACTCTCTCAATTTTAATGTTATAAACTTTAATCTCACTAGCTCTACAAAATACTTCACAACTGCAACACTACCTTATAAATTATATACTATTTCATTATTTATTTAAGTAGGATCCACGAATCCACTGCAACGTTAAAGGGGGGCCGCGCTGAGAGCCGCGATAGGGTCGTGACTCCTACTACGAGAGAAAAAAATAAATAATTATTGCCCCCCAGTTCCATGGGCCCATTTCGGCCCCGGGGACCCCATCTCC
Source organism: Calotriton arnoldi (assembly GCA_963921515.1). Classification (NCBI taxonomy): domain Eukaryota; kingdom Metazoa; phylum Chordata; class Amphibia; order Caudata; family Salamandridae; genus Calotriton; species Calotriton arnoldi. The sequence goes on from CAWUFW010020892.1 coordinate 79,581, forward strand.
CGAGGCCCAATAGTTTTCTTAAGGGAGGGGGGCTGCGTGACCCACCTCCCCCAGGCCATTTTCGGCCCCAGAGACCCCATCCCAAGGGGCCCTGCCATTTTTTTTTAGTTAAAAAAGGGAAGAGGGCCGCTTGGCCCCCCTCTCAGGCCATTGTTGGCCCCGGGGACCCCATCCCCTGGGACATGGCCACATGTTGGGGACCCCGGGGGGAGCCCCAATGCCCCCATGGTCCCTGCCGGCTCCCCGCCTCCAGCGGGAGCTGGCATTGCTTTTGGACAAAGGGAGCTGCTAACATGCAGCTTCCTTTGCCCAAAAGCAATTCTGATTCGCTTCATGGAAGCGAGAGCAGTTTTCCTGCTCTCACTTCCATTAAGCAAAGCAGAAGTTTGCTGTGGCATGGCGGGGGCAGTGCTCCCGCCATGCCATACCAAACTGCAATCTCCCATGGGTGGGCACCCCGAGACATTGCTGGAGCCAGCCCTGGGGGGTGGCTTTCCCCAGGGCCATGGAGGGCTCCATGAGGGGGACTGCGTGGCCCCCCTCCAACATGTGTGTAGCCCCGGGGAGGCAGTGGTCCCAGCCGGGGGACCGCAATGGACCCCCGCATTTACATAATTTGTGCACAGGAGATGTGGTGGTCCCCGGGGCTGTGGGGGGCTGTGTGGCCCCCCGCTTTTATTGAGTATAGCCCGGGGAGGTGGCGGTCCCCAGGGCTGCGGAGTGGCCCACATGGAACCCCGCATCTATTGATTAAAGCCCCATGGAGACGGCGGTCCCCGGGGCTGAGGGGGCCCCGCGGGCCCCCACATCAAAATTAACCATTGCCTCCGGGACCTGGCCCACCCGGGGGCTTAAAGAAAAAAAATCACGGGAGACCACGCTTTGTTTTTTAAAGTTTTCGGCAAGATTCGCGGGCCCTACGGGACTCCCACCAAAAAGTTTTTTTTAAATGCTTTTAGTGGCCCTCGGGGTCCCTGTGGGACCCCTTGAGCAGGCCTAGGGCATCAGGGTGTTTCTACCCTGCCCCCTTTTCTTCTTTTTTTACCTTTTTTCTTGTGACTCGGTTCAACCGAGTCACAAGCTGGCTGCCAACACTTCCTGGTTTGACGTGTTGGCAGCCAATCAGAAGTCAGGCTTGAGATCGGGAGGGTTCGCGGATCCTTCACGACCAACAGATATTTAGATTTGAAATATTTGAATTTCTCAGGAACTACTGAACGGATTTAAACCATTTAACAAAAAGAATGCTTTCTGAACCAAGAGCTACCTTTTTGCCAAATTTGGTGTAATTCCATTCAGCAGTTCGGGCTATAGCCTTGTCTAAAGTTTCCTATCGAAATTAACATGACGAAAAAGCTTTTGGGACCCCCCTTTTTTCTCTGCCTCCACTTGACAAATCCCCCTGAAACTTTCAAGACATGAGCTGACCTGAGCGCCCCATTAGTTTTGAAAATTTCACGAAGATTTGCCAAACGGCACCAAAGATATTGGCAAATCAAAATACGCTTTCCCTGTGGCAACTAGGTTTTAACTATAACAACCTACTGGCGACCACCACTAGGTAATATATATATATATATATATATATATATATATATATATATATATATATATATATATATGTTTCACTTCTGGCGTCCTCCTCATGGATGTCAGCTGCAGCGGCACACGGCTCTCATCATCAGACACAGCTTTGATGAGTCAAAGTTCTTACTTTATTTCAAAGCATACGGTCTCAAAGTTTCACAGTCCTCATTATCCTCTGACATAAGGACCTACGCGTTTCGGCGAGTTGCCTTCCACTGGTATATATTACCTAGTGGTGGTCGCCACTAGGTAGTTATAGTCAGGTGTGCTTTTCCATAGACAGAGTGTGAAAAAGCCAAAAGGTGAAACGCGTTGGTATTGAGCAACCTTGCCAATAAATTAATCGAGCAGCCCGGAGTGTCCTGGAGTTTTCTTGCAAAGGAGAAATTTGTGCGATATATATATATATATATATATTCACTGAAAAAACCATAGGTTTTAGGGACAGTTATAGTTAGTTGGACATTGCACTCGTACAAAACCCGTGAAATTCCCCCGTTATAGTTTGTTCAGCTAACTATAACTCGCGCCCCCGCAATGCACTGCTGATGACGTCACATATTACATCACTCATGACATGGTCAGTGACATCACTGATGACATCACAGATGACATCTCAAATGACATCACTGATGACGTCATCCATGTGATAATTTCATGCATCTTCTCACAACCTAATATAACTTTTGATACACCTACTCTAAATTACAGACTGCCATTGTCAAATCCATAGACACTCCAACACCAATAACTACATACCCACTCACTGATTCTTAGGTCTACACACACATCCACTCACTCACCTGTACAGTCACTCATACTTACGGTCACTCAGTACAGGACTATCATATGCACTCATACACCTACATAGACACTCACACACCGCCACTCATCCATAGAGGTACTCACACACCTAGTCAGTCATGCAAATAATTAATCACACTGCCATTTACTAACCTATACAGTTATACACACACCAGCTCACTTACTCATACAAATACTAGCACATTCTTACGCTCTTATACAATCACTGATACAAGTACACACTCATCCATACAGCCACTCTCACAATCACACACTCTCACTTATAGCCATTTATATACTCCAACACACATATATACTGCCTTTAACATATGTAGTTACTCACACATGTACCACTGAGATATACATTCACTCACTAACACACCCATACACACACTCACCCACCCATACAGTCCATCACAGATGCACTCTTGAAACCATGCACCCAGTGAATCACCCACTCACACATCTATGCACAGAGTCACACACACCCCACCCATACAAACACTCAGGCACCCATACAGATACTCAGACAACCAATCAATAACCCATGTAGACACTCATGTAGCTATTCAGAAAGCCCATGCAGCCGCTTACACACCAACAGACAGACGGATACAGACATTCACACAGTTTAGTCACTAACCCATGCATTCAGTAAGATACGTTTAATCACTAACTTATGGAGTCAGTCACGCACCTACTAAATCATCCATTCAGACAATTATACACCCACTCATTCTTCAATACGCCTTTCCCTATATATATTAAACATATTTAAACTTTACAGAAACACAGTCACTGGATGATGTCATCAGTGATGTCATTAGTGATGTCACTGACCATGTCATGAGTGATGTAATATGTGACGTCATCAGCAGTGCATTGCGGGGGCGCGAGTTATAGTTAGCTGAACTAACTATAACGGGGGAATTTCACGGGTTTTGTACGAGTGCAATGTCCAACTAACTATAACTGTCCCTAAAACCTATGGTTTTTTTCAGTGAATTTGTAAGGTTTTTTAAATGCTGATTTCTAACTATAACGTGCCTGAAACCTATGGTTTTTTCAGTGAATTTCAAAGGTTTTTTAAATGCTAATTCCTAACTATAACATGTCTGAAACCTATGGTTTTTTTCAGTGAATTTCAAAGGTTTTGTAAATGACAATTTTTAAATGTATTAATTGTTATATTTATTTTTTTGATACTGATTTACTACATTTTTTTAAACTATTTATTTTTAGATATTTTATTTTTTAATTACATTGTAATTACATTATACATTACATTACAAAATATACTTTCTCAGAATGAATTACTTTAGTTTAAATACTTTGCAAATAGGCAATAGACTTTTAAGTACAGTAGTTACAGTTGTTGCAATGGGCAACACAATTTCAAACACAATGCAACATTGAGTTCAATGTGAATTTCTAGTTAAATGCAATTAGTTACTTTATGGATTACTTTTCTAACCACAGGACTGGATCCTAGATTCAGTCCTGCGACATCTCCTGTAAACAGTTGAGTAAAAGCGTTTTGGTTACAGTAGTGATTTTTAAGGAATATTATTGTATTTTAAAAGTGGGCACTTAGAAACATTTTCACATAGAATCACCAATGTTATTCTATGGGAGGAAATTCACTTAGCAGGTAAGTAGTGTTATCGTTACTTTTTCTTACTCAGTGGTGGATCCTGGATCCAGCACTGGTGCATTTCCTGTAAACAGTTGAAAGAATGCGTTTAAGTCATACAGGCGATTTTTTAGGAATATTTGTAGTTTGTGAAAATCGACACTTTGAAACTTTTCTGCTGAAAACCAGACAATGGATTCCTATGGAAGGAAATACAAGTTACTGGTAAGTACGGTTAGAATTACTTTTCAGGGTCAGTGCTGGGCTAAAAGATGCAGCACTGGGTTCTCTCCTGATAACAGGTGAGTAAATCGGAATTCGTAGTTGGGCTGATTTTAGAGGAATATTATAAAGTTCCAAAACTCCACACTTAGAAGAATTTCCAAGTGAAACCAGTCAATGTTAGCCTATGGAAGGAAATTCAAGTTACTGGTAAGTACGGTTAGAATTACTTTTCAGGATCAGTACTGGGCTCAAAGATGCAGCACTGAGGTCTCTCCTGATAACAGGTGAGTAAATCGGAATTCGTAGTTCTGCTGATTTTAGAGGAATATTTGTATGTTTCAAAAATCGACACTTAGAAACTTTTTCAGCAAAAAGCAGGCAATGATATCCTATGGAAGGAAATTCAAGTTACTGGTAAGTACGGTTAAAATTACTTTTCAGGATCAGTACTGGGCTCAAAGATGCAGCACTGAGGTCTCTCCTGATAACAGGTGAGTAAATCGGAATTCGTAGTTCGGCTGATTTTAGAGGAATATTATAAAGTTCCAAAACTCCACACTTAGAAGAATTTCCAAGTGAAACCAGTCAATGTTAGCCTATGGAAGGAAATTCAAGTTACTGGTAAGTACGGTTAAAATTAGTTTTCAGGATCAGTACTGGGCTCAAAGGTGCAGCACTGAGGTCTCTCCTGATAACAGGTGAGTAACTCGGAATTCGTAGTTCGGCTCATTTTAGAGGAATATTTGCACAATGGTGAAGGAAGGGGGTGGGGCCTGAGGTGACATGTCTGCAAACACGCCCTGTGGCGCGTTTTAAGTTGGAGAATTAATTCCTCCTCAATCCCGAGGGTCCCTAGGGGCCAACTAGCCCACCAGATACCTCCAGTATGCGCCAGAGAGCTGCGTTGCAAAGAGGTGTTCAGAGGCCACGCCCCTTTTGCACCTCTCTGCAATGCAGCTCTGTGGCGCTTTCTGGACGTACCTGGTGGGCTAGTTGGCCCCCAGGGATCCTCAGGATTGAAGGGGATTTAATTCCCCATCTTAAAACGCGCCACGGGGCCTGTTTGCACACATGTCACCTTTAGCCCCGCCCCCTCCCTTCACCACTGTGCAAACGCGCCCCGTGGCGCGTTTTAGGTTGGGGATTAAGTCCCCTTGAATCCTGAGGGTCCCTGGGGTCCAACTATCCCACCAGGTACCTCCAGTAAGCACCACAGAGCTGCGTTGCACAGAGGTGTAAAAAGGGGCGTGGCCTCTGTACACCTCTCTGCAACGCAGCTCCCTGGCGCATACTGGAGGTTCCTGGTGGGCTAGTTGGCCCCCAGGGACCCCCAGTATTCAAGGGGAATTACTTCCCCTTCTTCAAACGCGCCAGGGGGCGCCTTTGCAGAGTTCTGCAGGGAGGGGGAGGGGCCTCCGGCACGATGCCGGTCTTTTTTTTTTTTCAATATTTTTTCTATGGGAGGGGGGCTGCGTGGCCCCCCTTCCCTCAGCCACTTTTGGCCCCGGGGACCTCATCCCCCGGGGCCTGAGGATGTTATTTTAATTTTGGGGAGGGGGCTGCGTGGCCCCCTCCCGGGCCACTAATGGCCCCAGGGACCCCATCCCCGGGGCCTGGCCACTCGTTGGGGACCGTGGGGGTCTCCAATCCCTGCACGGTCCCGCCGGCTCCCCACGTCCTGCGGGAGCCGGCATTGCTTTTCCATAAGGGGAGCTGCTGACATGGAGCTCCCATTATGGAAAAGCAATTCTGCTTTGCTTAATTGAAGCGAGAGCAGGTTTCCTGCTCTCGCTTCAATGAAGCAAAGCAAGTTTGCAATGACAATGAGCTGCGAGGCTCCCGTCCTGCCATTGCAAACAGCAGTGTCCCGGGGGTGGGCACCCCGGGACACTGCAGGAGCTGCCCCTGGGGGGTGGCGGTCCCCAGGGCCACCACAGGCTCCAGGAGGGGGGCCACGCGGCCCCCGTCCCTTCAATTGCACAGCCCCAGGGAGGTGGTGGTCCCTGGGCTTCGGGGTCCGAAACGGACCCCCACATTTCTTTTTCTAAGTGCCCCGGGAGGTGGCGGTCCCGGGGCGTGTGGGGGGCTGGAGCCCCCACACAGGTTATTTAAATTTAAAGAAGCCCGGGAGTGGCTGTCCCGGGCTGCGGGAGGGCAGAGAGCCCTCCAGCACCATTTTTATTTAAAGCCCGGGGGTGGCGGTCCCCAGGCTTGGGGGCCTTAGAGGCCCCCTATAAAATATAAATTAAACCCCGCATGCCCCCGGGACTTGGCCCACACGGGGGCAAAATAGCCTCGAAGCGCGGGAGACCGCGCTTCGATTATTTTTTTTTACGGCGGGATCCGCGCACCCTTAGTGCATCCCGCCGATTTTTTTAATAAAAAAAATGCTTTTTTCTGCCCAGGGGGTCCTTGTGGGACCCACTGAGCAGACCTAGGGGGTCAGGGTGTTTCTACCCTGCCCCCTTGTTGCGTTTGGCGACGTGTTTCTGTGCCTCTAATCACGGCGGGATCCGCGCACCCTAAGCACATCCCGCCGATTTTTTTTTTTTTTAAATGCTTTTTCTGCCCAGGGGTCCTTGTGGGACCCCTGAGCAGACCTAGGGGTCAGGGTGTTTCTACCCTGCCCCCTTTTGCGCTTTGCGCACTTGTTTCTGTCCCTCGGTTCTACCGAAGGACAAAATGGCTGCCAACACTTCCTGATTTGGAGTGTTGACAGCCACTTGACAGCCAATTAGCATGCAGCTCGTGATCGGGAGGGTACGCGGACCCTACTCGGCCATAGATATATATGTGACTTTACTTTTGATTTTCTTAGGAACTACTGAACGGATTTACACCATTTAAGCAAAAGGCACGACACTGAACCAAGGGCTACCTCTTTGCCAAATTTGGTGTAATTCCGTTCAGCAGTTCGGGCTGTTGCTGCGACTAAAGGTTCCTATGGAAAAATGAATGGGGAAAACACGTTTTGGGACCCCCCTTTTTTCTCGGCCCCCGCTTGACGAATCACCCCGAGACTTTCAGGATAGGAGTGGACCGGAGCGCCCCAACAAGTTGGAAACTTTCGCGAAGATTCGTCAACCGGCGCCAACGTTATTTCAAATAGAATGTTGCGGATTTCCTATGGAAAATAGGTCCTAACTATAACTATCTACTGGCGACCGCCAGTATATAATATATATATATATATATATATATACATTGTAAGGAAACAGGCTTTTGTGCAGGTTTCCCCGACTTTTGCCCCATTGGACTATTAGCAGCTGTGTTTTTTTTACTTTGGGGGTGCACTGAGGCCAGCTGTCCAGACCTCAGTGCCAGTGTTCTGACCCATTGCAAAAGGTATTTTTAATTGGAAACACCCATTCGGCAAGTACTGACTTACTTATAAGTCCCAAGTATATAGTACCCAGAGTACCAAGGGCATGTAAGGCAGAGTGTTCGCCCAGGGCGGCAGCACTGTTTGTGCCACCCTGTATGTGACGGAGGCAAAATCGATCCCAACCTGCCACTGCAGACTGACAGGGCAGTGTATGTCACTGCTAGTTCCACTTTGCAATTACACCTAATGGCAAAACCACCCCTTCCCTTAGTAGTGTATGTGTGTCTCCCTAAGGAAGGCCTATGGATTCCCATGGCAGGGAGCTATATATTACCAAGTAGGACATATTATTTTTAATATGTCTTAGTAGCAACCCTTTTAAAATTTGAACTTTCTAAGGAAAGGTTAGGAGCCCCATTGGCTAACACAGAGTTACCGGCTGGAACCCCAGCCCAGCTAACTTCTGAATAGGACTGCCTAACAGGGTCAAGTAAAGTATCAAATTAATTGCGCCATTATATCAGACCTGATGGCCAAGCCAGATTTAAGGTTACAATTAAAGTTAAGCAAGTTTTAGAAAGTTGCCCACTCTGCACTTAAACAGGTCAAGTGGCCTCATAAAGGCACTGACATTTAGACAGAGATCTGACCACCTGGGGAGACATGTGAATGACTTCCTAGCTCAGGAACAAAAGCTGCTGCGGGAGAGCGAGGTGTCACCTCCTCCCACTGGATGGCCACTCAGGGTGTTAGCCCAAAGGCAGGCTTCAAAGGTGAAGCTGCCTTTAAAGGTCCACTTGTGACAACATCCCTGAGCAGGATGCCTTGTGTTCCTGCAGACAATTAGGAGACAGAGCCAAGGAAGAGAACCTGTGCCCAAACCGGTTTTCTGGTGGGCATGGAGCCCACTGATGGCCACACCTCTGGGGTGTGCTGCCCTGCTCCTGGCGACCAACGAAGGGTCATACCATTTTGGAAGGGGCAAGAATGGGGTACTCTGAGATAGTCAGGTGCCACAAGTCACAGAAACTTCGTCACTAGAGAGGTGGCGACCCAGTAGCCCATTGGCTAGTGACCGCATGGCCCCTCAGGGCACTTTCCTGGGATAAGTAGGGCACCCCAGTCTCCCCTGCCCTTGTGTTCACTGTAGAGAAGAAGAAAGGACCGATGAAGGACTGCCCTGCTGCCTTTTGTGTTCACAAAGAGAGGCTGCACCACCAAGAGGATGACACCTGCTACACTTCTGGGTTAGCGAGATTGGGATTGTGCCTGCTCCTCCTGCAATGGGGAAAAGTCAATTTCCCTCCTTCGCCAAGCCCAGTGACTCCGAGGATCAGTCTGCTGATCTCCTGGATCCAGTCCAAGGGACACAAGAGCTGAAAGTGCCCAAGTCGACAAAGTGGTAGCCACCGCAGTTACTGTGCTGCTGTCGGTCGCCGAAACACCGAGAGACAAATCCAAAATAGCCAAAAGTTACACCTGTGTCTGTTGGACTCAGGAGTGCTATCTGTGACTGGATTCATTGCACTCAAGGCACACCAGCCTCCACCAAGGATATTCACTGTGATCACTGTGTCGTGAGAATGAGAGCCCAGCCACCGCTGTACTTTGAGTGTCGCAAAGAGGACGTTGTGGTACCCAAAGTGCTGTGGTCAAAGTCGCCGCAACCCACCCGTGGATTAAGGGATCAATCGCACTTCTGCCCCATCAACCACATGGCATCAGGAGCGTCCTATGCCTACATCCCTCAACATCAGGGCCACCCTATTGAATTCTATGTGGGTCATCCTGTAATGTTGACAACTCGCTTCAAAACGCTCTGGTGGCCAGGTAACTGTTCAAAGTATCCATACTAGACTCCTAGACCTCTGCCCTGTTGGAATTGGTTGCCCAACCAGCGTAGAAGTCGCCGAATTGTTTAAAACTTTTTAAAAGTTTGCAATGTTTTTGTGGACCATTACTTATTTACGGTTGCATTTAAAACTATTTATTGCTTCTAAAATCTGTATCTCCGGAACCCTTCGGAGGATTTTGATGATCAAGTACTCTAAAAATGCATAAAAATATGTTCTATTTTTATAAATTATTGTTGTGTCTCTTTCTTGGTGTGTGACTTTCTTATTCCTTTGTTTGGTGCTGTTAAATGCTTCACACTAAGATCCTTTGCCAAGCCTTACTGCTCACAGCCATAGCCTACCCAGGATTGAGCTACAGTTCAGTAAAATATACTGACTGGACCCAAGATGGTAACTGTAAGCGAACTCCATGATAAGGCCCCACAGCCACATCATATAGTACACCCAGATCCTCACATGTATTTACAAAAAAAAAACAAAGGTTAAATGGACGTTATAGTTAGGTGAAAATGTCTGTTAAAACATACTGTTTTAAATGAACAAAACCACTGAAATGTACCAGTTATAGTTATCTCAGGTAACTGTAACTCATTCACCAAAGTAACTATAAGTCCTGCCCCCAACTTGCACAGTGTTGTCATCAATTATATCATTTCAGATGTTGCATTGATGTTATCAATGATGTCATAGAATATGTCATGAGTGATATAATATTGAAGGTAATTAGCAGTGAATGGCGAGAGCACGAGTTATAGTTATGGTAAGATGGTGGCTGCAACTTTTCCTTCATGTTGTGGCCAGCCAATCACAACAAGTGATTGCGCTTACGGATTCGTCAAGGATCCACTGCGAATCCTTACCTGCATGAAATATCTATATTTTTCTTACCTCAATTTCTCTAAAATTATTGACCCTTTTAACATCAAATCATAAAAATGCACGCTTTCTGATCTTTCAAGATCTTGCTTTCTGACAAATTTTGTGTAATTCCGTTCAGACATTTTAACTGTAGCTGTCCCATTTTCCTATGGAAAAATGTACGGGGAAAATGTGTTTTGGGACCCCCACCCCTTTTTCTTGGCCCCCGCTTGATGGATGCCCTGAAACTTTCCAGGAAAGAGCTGGAGTGGATCAACCTTTTTTTTAATTTCGTGAAGACTCAGCAAACGGTGTCAAAGATATTGGCAAACCACAAAATGATTTTAATATGGAAACGTGGTCCTAACTATAACAACCCAGTGGCAGCGCCACTGGGTGATAGATAGATAGATAGATAGAAACAATACCCTTTCACGGTTAGAGTGGCACATAAATTATGCAACAAAGAAGCAGAAAACTGTGGGTAGTTCCCAAATTTAAGTGGAGAGCAGCTCCTGCATGAGCACCCTACAACACTAGCGACACTCTGAATTTGCTCACCTCAGGTGTCTGTTTTTCTTACAAAGTTTTCAAGCATAGGATTAGTACAGTACAATCCATGCCAAGCTAGAAAGGGACCCAGGGGTCTATTTACAAGCCCATTGCGCTGCCAGCATGTCACTTTTTTTGACGCACCGGCTGTGCAGTGTGCTGACCAATATTTAAAAGGCCACACAAAGCCACCCTGCGTGGCTTTTCATGGACTTGTAATATGGCCCTTTTCACACTTGCGTGAAAGGGGCGTGCCATGGGTGTTGCTGTGGGTTTTCCCACGCAACACCTGTGGATTCGGCCTCATTCCCAGATTTTCAACATTTTGTAAAGCTGGGAATGCGTCAGGAATCCCCAGGGGAGGTGTAAGGAGACGTAAGAAGGAGAAATATTTTTATTTCTCCTCATTTGTTCCTCATTCTTTAGTACGCATAGAAAGAGGAAAACACCATCAATTATTGTTTTTGTGCAGGAAGGTGTTCCAAGAGGGGGGCAGAAATTTGCAAGAGAGGTACAGAAAGAAGCAACAGCAGTGAAGAAAGAAACAACAGAGGTGCAGAAGGAGGCAAGAGGGGTACAGAAAGAGGCAAAAGAAGTGCAGAAACAAGCAAAAGAGGTGCGGAAAGAGGCAAGAGGGTGCAGAAAGAGGCAAGAGAGGTGCATAAAGAGGCAAGAGAGGTACACAAAGTGATGTCATCAGTGATGTCACTGACCAAGTCATGAGTGATGTAATATGTGACGCCATCAGCAGTCCATTGCGGGGGCGCGAGTTATAGTTAGCTCAGCTAATTATAACAGATGAATTTCTCTGGTTTTGTACGTGGGAAATGTCTGACTAACTATAACGTCCCTGAAACCTATGGTTTTTCAGTGAATTTCTAAGGTTTTTTAAATGCTAATCCCTAACTATAACGTCCCTGAAACCTCTGTTTTTTTAGTGAATTTCTAAGGTTTTTTAAATGCTAATTTCTAACTATGCCTACATAGGTAGAACATGTGCAGAAAGAGGAAGAAAGTCGCAGAAAGAAGCAAGAGAAGTGCAGAAAGAAACAACAGAGGTGCAGAAGGAGGCAAGAGGGGTACAGAAAGAGGCAAAAGAAGTGCAGAAACAAGCAAAAGAGGTGCGGAAAGAGGCAAGAGGGTGCAGAAAGAGGCAAGAGAGGTGCATAAAGAGGCAAGAGAGGTGCACAAAGTGATGTCATCAGTGATGTCACTGACCATGTCATGAGTGATGTAATATGTGACGTCATCAGCAGTGCATTGCGGGGGCGCGAGTTATAGTTAGCTCAGCTAACTATAACAGATGAATTTCTCTGGTTTTGTACGTGGGAAATGTCTGACTAACTATAGCGTCCCTGAAACCTATGGTTTTTTCAATGAATTTCTAAGGTTTTTTAAATGCTACTCCCTAACTATAACGTCCCTGAAACCGGTGGTTTTTTCAGTGAATTTCTAACGTTTTTTAAATGCTAATCCGTAACTATAACGTCCCTCAAACCTGTGGTTTTTCAGTGAATTTCTAAGGTTTTTTAAATGCTAATCCCTAACTATAACATCCCTGAAACCTCTGTTTTTTTCCAGTGAATTTCTAAGGTTTTTTAAATGCTAATTTCTAGCTATGCCTACATAGGTAGAACATGTGCAGAAAGAGGAAGAAAGTTGCAGAAAGAAGCAAGAGAAGTGCAGAAAGAGGCAAGAGAGGTACAGAAAGAGGAAGAAAGGTGCAGAAAGAAGCAAGAGAAATGCAGAAAGAGGCAACTGAAGTCCAGAAAGAGGAAGAAAGGTGAAGAAAGAAGCAAGAGATGTGCAGAAAGAACCAACAGAGGTGCAGAAAGAGGCCTCCTTTGACTGTACCTTAAAACAGACTCATACAAAGTACCCTAATCACTAATCCTTCTCCGAAGATGTCTTAAACCTCACTTTTCTCTTGAAAGTTCACTATTAATCGACTGCTCAGAATGTTAGGCCTACCAAATATAAAACAGCAATCCTAAGCATATCACTGTTGTAAGTCTGACCAAGTTTGTGAAGGTATGCATGTGTGTCTATGCTTTTACCTAGTGAGATGTTAAATGAAAATAAACACAAACACTTGAATACCTGTGTTTCAAACAGCATACTATGTAAATTTGTGTAAATAAAAGGTGTATGCATTTCTTTCTGCTCACAATACAGGGCACATGGGTATTCAATAGTGTATTTGAGGGGCTCTATAACACATATATACATAAGACATGTCTGCCTGTGCAACCAAATGACAGAGCAGAACTGAGAAGATTTGACCACCTATAGGAGCAGTTCCCCGCTTTTTAAGCTACCATCTTCAGATGCATAACACATGTAAGAATACATATGTAAGTAGACATATACCTCAGTCACGAGAGCACGCAGACATTTAAACTTGACAGCTTGCACTTACCATTTGTGTAGAGAAAGAAGCGAGAGAGTTGTAGAAACAGGCAAAAGATGTGCAGAAAGAGGGAACAGGGGTGCGAACAGAGGCAAGAGAGGTGCAGAAGGAGGGAAGAGGGGTACAGAAAGAGGCAAGAGAGTGGCAGAAACAGGTAAGAGAGGTCCAGAAAGAAGCAAGAGCAGTGCAGAAAGAACCAACAGAGGTGCAGAAACAGACAAGAGGCGTGTAGAAAGAGGCAAGAGAAGTGCAGAAAGAAACAACAGAGGTGCAGAAGGAGGCAAGAGAACTGCAGAAAGAGGCAAGAGAGTTGCTGAAACAGGCAAGAGAGGTACAGAAAAAGGGAACAGGGGTGCAGAAAGAGGCAGGAGAGGTACAGAAATAGGGAAGAAGGATGCAGAAAGAGGCAAGATGGGTGCAGAAAGAAGCAACAGAAGTGCAGAAAGAAGCAAGAAAAGTGCAGAAAGGATCAACAGAGGTGCAGAAAGAGGCAATAGGGGTGCAGAAAGAGGCAAGAGAAGTATAGAAAGAAGCAAGAGAGTTGCAGAAACAGGCAAAAGAGGTACAGAAAGAAGCAAAAAAAGTGCAGAAAGAGCCAACAGAGGTGCAGAAGGAGGCAAGAGGGGTACAGAAAGAGGTAAGAGGGGGGCATAAATTTGCAGGAGAGGTACAGAAAGAGGCAAGAGCAGTGCAGAAAGAAACAACAGAGGTGCAGAAGGAGGCAAGAGGGGTACAGAAAGAGGCAAAAGAAGTGCAGAAACAAGCAAAAGAGGTGCGGAAAGAGGCAAGAGGGTGCAGAAAGAGGCAAGAGAGGTGCATAAAGAGGCAAGAGAGGTGCACAAAGAGGGAAGACAGGTGCAGAAAGAGGCAAGAGGGGTGCAGAAAGAAGCAAGAGAGGTATAAAAATAAGCAAGAGAAGTGCAGAAAGAAGCAACAGAGGTGCAGAAATAGGCAAGAGGGGTGCAGAAAGAGGCAAGAGAAGTGCAGAAGGAAGCAACAGAGGTGCAGAAAGAGGCATGAAAAGTGCAGAAAGAGGCAAGAGAGCTGCAGCAACAGGCAAAAGAGGTGCAGAAAGAGGGAACAGGGGTGCAGACAGAGGCAAGAGAGGTGCAGAAAGTACCAACAGAGGTGCAGAAAGAGGCAAGAGGGGTGCCGAAATGTGCAAGAGGGGTACAGAAAGAGGCAAAAGAAGTGCAGAAACAAGCAAAAGAGGTGCGGAAAGAGACAAGAGGGTGCAGAAAGAGGCAAGAGAGGTGCATAAAGAGGCAAGAGAGGTGCACAAAGAGGGAAGACAGGTGCAGAAAGAGGCAAGAGTGGTGCAGAAAGAAGCAAGAGAGGTATAGAAAGAAGCAAGAGAAGTGCAGAAAGAAGCAACAGAGGTACAGAAATAGGCAAGAGGGGTGCAGACAGAGGCAAGAGAAGTGCAGGAGGAAGCAGCAGAGGTGCAGAAAGAGGCATGAAAAGTGCAGAAAGAGGCAAGAGAGCTGCACCAACAGGCAAAAGAGGTGCAGAAAGAGGGAAGAGGGGTGCAGGCAGAGGCAAGAGAGGTGCAGAAAGTACCAACAGAGGTGCAGAAAGAGGCAAGAGGGGTGCAGAAATGTGCAAGAGGGGTACAGAAAGAGGCAAAAGAAGTGCAGAAACAAGCAAAAGTGGTGCGGAAAGAGGCAAGAGGGTGCAGAAAGAGGCAAGAGAGGTGCATAAAGAGGCAAGAGAGGTGCACAAAGAGGGAAGACAGGTGCAGAAAGAGGCAAGAGGGATACAGAAAGAAGCAAGAGAGGTATAGAAAGAAGCAAGAGAGGTGCAGAAAGAAGCAACAGAGGTATAGAAATAGGCAAGAGGGGTGCAGAAAGAGGCAAGAGAAGTGAGGAAGGAAGCAACAGAGGTACAGAAAACGGCATGAAAAGTGCAGAAAGAGGCAAGAGAGCTGCAGAAACAGGCAAAAGAGGTGCAGAAAGAAGGAACAGGGGTGCAGATAGAGGCAAGAGAGGTGCAGAAAGTACCAACAGAGGTGCAGAAAGAGGCAAGAGGGGTGCAGAAATGTGCAAGAGAGTAGCAGGCAGAAGCAAGAGCCAACAGAGGTGCAGAAAGAGGCAAGAGGGGTGCAGAAAGAGGCAAGAGAAGTCCAGAAAAAAGCAAAAGAGGTGCGGAAAGAGGCAAGATGGGTGCAGAAATTTGCAAGACAGGTGCAGGAAGAAGCAAGAGCAGTACAGAAACAACCAAGAGAGGTGCAGAAAGAGGCAAGAGGGATGCAGAAAGAGGCAAGAGAAGCGCAGAAAGAAGCAACCGAGGTACAGAAAGAGGCAAGAGAACTGTAGAAAGGGGCAAGAGAGTTGCAGAAACAGGCAAGAGATGTGCAGAAAGAGGGAACAGGGGTGCACAAAGAGGCAAGAGAGGTGCAGAAAGAGGGAAGAGGGATGTAGAAAGAGGGAAGAATGGTGCAGAAAGAGGCAAGAGGGGTGCAGAAAGAAGCAAGAGAGGTGCAGAAAGAGGCAGGATGGGTGCAGAAAGAAGCAACAGAAGTGCAGAAAGAAGCAAGAGTAGTGCAGAAAGAAGCAACAGAGGTGCAGAAAGAAGCAACAGAGGTGCAGAAGGAGGCAAGAGAGGTGCAGAAAGAGGCAAGAGAGGTGCACAAAGAGGGAAGAAGGTTACAGATAGAGGCAAGAGGGGTGCAGAAAGAAGCAAGAGAGGTGTAGAAAGAAGCAATAGAAGTGCATAAAGAAGCAACAGAGGTACAGAAAGAGGCAAGAAGGGTGCAGAAAGAGGCAAGAGAAGTGCAGAAGGAAGCAACAGAGGTGCAGAAAAAGGCAAGAAAAGTGCAGAAAAAGGCAAGAGAGTTACAGAAACAGGCAAAGAGGTGCAGAAAGAGAGAACAGGGGTGCAGACAGAGGCAAGAGAGGTGCAGAAAGAACCAACAGAGGTGCTGAAAGAGGCAAGAGGGGTATAGAAATGTGCAAGCAAGTAGCAGACAGATGCAAGAGCAGTGCAGAAAGAACCAACAGAGGTGCAGAAAGAGGCAAGAGGTGTGCAGAAAGAGGCAAGAGAAGTGCTGAAAAAAGCAAATGAGGTGCAGATAGAGGCAAAAGGGGTGCAGAAAGAGGCAAGAGAGGAGCAGAAAGAGGCAAGAGAGGTGCACACAGAGGCATGAGGGGTGCAGAAATTTGCAAGAGAGGTGCAGAAAGAAGCAAGAGAAGTGCAGAAAGAAGCAACAGAGGTGCAGAAAGAGTCAAGAGGGGTGCAGAAAGAAGCAAGAGAAGTGCAGAAAGAAGCAACAGAGGTGCAGACAGAGGCAAGAGGGGTGCAGACAGAGGCAAGAGAGGTGCAGAAAGAGGCAAGAGGGGTGCAGAAATTTGCAAGACAGGTACAGAAAGAAACAAGAACAGTACAGAAACAACCAAGAGAGGAGCAGAAAGAGGCAAGAGGGATGCAGAAAGAGGCATGAAAAGTGCATAAAGAAGCAACAGAGGTGCAGAAAGAGGCAAGAGAACAGTAGAAAGAGGCAAAAGAGTTGCAAAAACAGGCAAGAGATGTGTAGGAAGGTGGAATCTGACTATATGGTTGCCCCCACTTTTTTATGGTGTTTTGCTGGTTTATGACTTAGTTGGACTGGGATCCTGCTATTCAGGGCCCCAGTCTATCTGCTTTCTCTGTAAAAAGGTTTCCATGTGCCTTAGGCACATCTCTGATTGGAATCTGGAGTGCCCTTATAAGTCCCTAGTATATGGTATACTATGTCCCCAGGGCATAGGTACTTCAGAGGCCTACCAGGGGCTGCAGCATGTATTATGCCACCCCTGGAAGGCCATCCAAACTGACACCACAGGTCTGCTACTGCAGCCTGGGTAAGGTGGTGCATGCACCCCTTACTGTGATATAGGCTACCTATATCACTATATACATACACACATATAAACCTATAAGTCACTCCTATGGCAGGCCTTATCAATCCTGAAGGCAGAGTGCGTGGTTCCTATGTGAGAGGGTGCCCCTGCATGAGCAGGGCCCCTCTGCAGCGTTAGGAGACCCTTCTCTGATGCTGTTTGTAGTGCAGCCTGACCATATACTCTTAAGCGCATTATAACCTCGCGTTAAATGCTAACTTTGGAATGGCTGCACCGAAACATGTAGTGTTTGGTGTCAAACATCTTGGAATACTACCCCCCCGCCAATTCTGGCGGCGGGGGTAGCATTCCACCCTTCTAGAGGGAGAGACATGTTAACCCTGGCCTGGCCTGGCCGGTAACTTCTTTCTAAAGCCCTGGCATCACAAAATGGATGCTGCTGCCACAGACACAAGTCTGGCCTCCTGCTGCTGGACGAAACTCCGGCAGGGGAGGCTTGGACAATAGGTTTCCTGTCCCAGGGAGGTGTGACCACCTCCCCAGACAGGATAGTGTGTATTGGGGCTGGGCGGGAGCACTTTCGGGTGCTTTGTAGTCCTGCACTGGGGGCACACTTGGTGTCCCTAGTGCATACCCCAGTTCAAACCGGATCAGGGGCTTGCAGCCCCTGCTTTGGCGCGAACTGGACAAAGGGAAAGGGGTGTAGCCACCCTCTGCCCTGACCCACCCATAGGTGGGGCCACAGAGTAAGTCCAACCCCTAAACTTAGTATAAGTATAGGAACCCAGTCCCTAGGACTTTAGATTATCCCTGGACGAAACTCTGAAACAGAATCCTGGACCTTCGACGCTCTACTCAAGATTAGAGGACAGAAGAATCTCCCTTGGGGTCAAGGAGTGACTCCCCTGCTTGGCAGGCACCAAAGACGCATCTGTCCGGTCTGCATTTCTGAAGCTCCCGTCGGACGCCGAAGTCTTCGCATCACCAGAGGTGGATTCTCAGACTTCCCCGAGGCTACCCTGAGTCCCCAGCAAAGCTGAGGCCCGTAGCTATCGTGGGTAACGTGAGACCGTGACCCCTGGACACCGAGCACATTTGCAAGTGCATCCTCTTCTGGGTCTCCCACGAAGTCGTGCTTTGGGCTCCGAGTAGCCCTAGCCTCCAGCAACAACTGCACCGAAGATCACTGGCCTCCACTCCACGAGTGTCCTGTGAGCCGGATCCACGTGCGACGTCTCGAGGCTCCTTCGCGGTCGCTAGCCCGTTGGCTAGTAGCCCTTCACGAAGGCCAATCTTTTTCTTCTTGGGCATCCTGGTTGCTCCAGGCCTGCCCTCACTTACCCTTGCTGGGTGAGTTCCTCAGACCTTGCTGGTCTGCACCATCGACGATCTTCATCTTCACCGAGACTTGCCGTTGCCAAGGCTTGTTGGGTCCAATCCGGTCGACAGACATCGTGTACCAGCCCGAATCCTGCTCCTGGTCGCCGACAACGCCTCCTGGACCTCGTGGCTGAAGAGTCAAGACGACCGTCAACGCACCTGAAGCACTCGACATCGGTGGGCATCTGTCCATCGCCTTCCTGGTCACTGGCTAGTGACCCAGACTCTGTCCCCTCTGCTTTCAGGTTCTTCAGATCTCCGATCCACTCTTGGATCCACCCGGACACTTTCCACTTGGTCGCCAGCAGCACTTTGCAGCAGATCGCCATTCAAATCGACGACAAAACCCGACCCTGAAAGGCACCTATGCACCCGGCTTCCTGGGTGAGGTAACACGAGTACTCCGGTGCTCCCGTGGGTAGAGACTCTAGAACGACCTAGTTCTCAAAGGGTTTGCTCCAAGTCCTCCTTTAAGTGTCCCTTTTCTTTAATTTCCTGATCGCGACTTTCTCCATAGAAGTTAACGGCGTATCGCGGTTGTGTATTTACACTGCACGCGTCCCCCGTGGGTCCCCTGTGTCACTACCTTGGGTGGTTCCTTGTGGTCCAAGCACTTCTAGAGGCTCTAGGCCTAGTGTCTAGTTCAGTCGTGGTACTTATACCACTTTATTGGTATATGGTTTGGTACGCCCCTAGGGCCCAAACGTGTATTTGTGCTATTACTGTGTTTAAATAACTTATAACTTGTGTACTTCGAACTCTAGCCTCATAAAGAGACTAGAGGGGTGTGTTTAGCAATAAATACATATATTTTGAATATATACCTGGTGTGGTGCTCTTTCATTTGATCACTCAAGAGATTATAGACTGGTAAAACAAGCACCTTTACATTCCTTCAAGACTTAGCCTGAAGGCTGCTCTCCATAGCTACCACTAGGATAGCTTTCAATAAGGTTGTCTTTAACCTATCTCCAATAAGGGGTTGTTTGGACTGGTGCAAGGTGCCCACTATAATTAGTGGACAGCATATGCCAGGCCAACTTCTCACATTGGTGTGCAGCGTGTGGGATTCCAGCTTGCTATTGTTTTACCAGATAATCTCAATTGAATTGATCAACTGAAAACCACTAAAGGTACCTAAGGTACATATAATTTAAGCTTAGAATACAGTAAGTTCTACTGAACTTAGAGTTTTGTGTTAAGGGATAGCACACCTTTCTACAACTCAAGAGAGTTTAGTAGGCCACACTAGAGTAGGTAGTGCATACACCACACCACACTAGTAATGTCTTTAAAGGTAGGATCTAGAGAATCCTTGCCAGAAGCCACTGGGCTTCTCCTCCAAGTATGATACACTCCCATTCTTGGAATTGAGAGCATTATGTAACTTGAGGAAATTAAGGACAGGCCAAAGTCCCACCACCCAACATCTTAGAGAGATGTTGGAGGCTTATGATCTCAGCAGGCCCTTAGGGACTGAAGGGGTAGGAGCAGAGGGTGGGGCAGAAGATGAGGATGGGGCCAGGGGTAGCAGTACCCCCAGCCCCCTCTGGAACTGACCAGGAGGGTGACAATGACCCTGACCTGGATAACCCAATCCCTCCTGTGGAAGATGAAGAGGAAGATCAGAATGATCCCCACTTTGTCCCCCAGGAAGGATTATGAGTGTGCCCAGAAGGTCTAGGTCTCCTTCTCAGGAGTCTAACCACTCTGGCACCTCAATAGGGACCTCTGTCTCCTCTCATAGGAGGGAATCCTCTCATGAGAGAAGAAAGAGGCTGATTCAATATGAGGAAGCTCAGCTTGAACTCAGAAAACAGCAACTGGCTATAGACAGGGAGTCCCTAGATCTCTACAAAGAGAGAAAAAGTTGGGACTAGAGTCCCATGGTGGCAGCAATATCACTAAAGATAGGGAAAGGTCTTATGACCATAGAAACCTAAACAAGATTGTCCCTCCCTACCAGAGTGGGGATGACATCCACAAATGGATAACTGCACTGGAGAGGGCCTGTAAAGTTCAGAAGGTCCCCCAGAAGCAGTGGGCAGCAATCTTGTGGCTCTCCTTTGCAGACAAAAGTAGAGACAAGCTCCTCACTGTAAGAGAAGAGGATGCTGACAATTACACAGTCTTGAAGAGTGCTCTGATAGATGGGTTTGGCCTAACCACTGAACAGTATAGGTTGAAGTTCAGAGACACCCAAAAAGCTCAGACTCAAGACTGGGTTGATTTTGTAGACTGTGCTACCAAGGCTCTGGAAGGTTGGATACATGGCAACAAAGTGCATGACTTTTTAGGGTTGTACAATTTGATTATGAGGGAGCAGATCCTTAATAATTGTCAAAACCAGCTTTTGCACCAGTATCTGGTGGACTCTGATCTGACCTCTCCCCAAGAATTGGGAAAGAAGGCAGACAAATGGGTCAGAACCAGAGTGAAAACTAAAAATCAGGGTGGTGACCAGAAGAAAGATTCTACTAAGTCCCAAGAGAAAGGTGGGGACAAATCTAAGGATAAGTCCACTACAGGGCCCCAAAATTCCTCTTCTGGGGGTGGGTCCCAAACTCCTTCTTCTCCTGAAAAGAAAACATATTGCCATGTCTGTAAAAAGCCTGGGCACTGGAAAACTGATCCCAGTTGCCCCAGGATTGGCAATAAAGAAAATGTTCCTCCCACAACTACTACCACCCCTCCTGGTACTACCAGTAGTAATCCTCCAGTTGGGAGTAGTGCACCCAAAAAGTTAGGTGCTTTTGCAAGAGGAACAGAGGTGGGCCCTAGTTTAGACAGGGACCCCTCAACAGACTCCTCTGACTCTGATGGTGGTATAGGATTTGCCACCTTTACCATGGGTCCCACAGCATTGGGCAGGTACAGATTGGAGCCAATAATTAATGGTCAGAAAGCTGTGGCATTTAGGGATACAGGGGCTAGTGTCACCATGGTGGCAGGGAAACTAGTCCCCCTCACCAGCTTTTACCTGAGTTTAAATACCAGGTGACCAACATTGATGGTGTCAGAACAGATCACCCCATGGCCATAGTCAATCTCAGCTGGGAGGGGGTCACAGGCCCAAAAAGAGTGGCTGTGTCCCCAACCTTACCTGTAGATTGCCTGATGGGCAATGATCTGGAAATTTCAGCCTGGGCTGAAGTTGAACACCAAACCCATCTAAGGATGCTGGGCGTCCCTGTAAAGGTTAGTGGGGCTGTGATGGCCACAGCCCCAGCCCAAGACTTTGGAGAGATGGAGCCTGGAAGAATGGCCCACTCTCCCCCAAAAGAGAGCACAAGGGTTGAAGACTTTTCTTCCCTCCAGACAGTAGGTAAGGGTCAGCCTCCTCAGGGAACGGACCCTACCCCTAGTGAAGGAACTGCCCCAGAGGTAGTCAGGCCTGGCCTGGCCACACCCCTGATGGCAGAGGACCCTTCCAAGGTGGTACCCAGTCTGGAGCAGGTAACCTGCCCCTCTCTACCCTGCCTCAGCCAGCCCAGGGCTGCAGAGGTCAGGGAGGTCAGTGGACCCCCCAGGGCCCCCTGTCCAGAGGAACCCCCCCCCATCAGCAGATTAGGGGCACCAGGGCTAGTAGCCCTAGCCAGGTGAAAACTCCTCTACACACTGAGGGATCCCCCATACCTTTATGTAGGGACCTCCCCAGAAGGACTCTGGTAGGCAAGGGCAAACCTGGGACCAGAAGGTTCCAAACCTGCCATGTCCCTCCAGTAGTCCAACCAAAGGGACCCAACCCCCAGCTGTAGGCAGCCAAAGGTTGACCCTTAGAGCAAAGTGCAACTCAGTCATGGAAAGACAGGCATACATGGTGACCAGTGATCTGAGGAAGCTGAGACCAACATTCCTAGGGCCTCACTTCCCTACTCAGACACCTCACCAGCCTTGTACTTTACCTAAGCACACCACAGGTAGTGATTCCCCATGGTGGAGACCCTCTCATACCCTTAGGGTGA
Organism: Calotriton arnoldi; assembly: GCA_963921515.1. Lineage (NCBI taxonomy): Eukaryota > Metazoa > Chordata > Amphibia > Caudata > Salamandridae > Calotriton > Calotriton arnoldi. Next base: position 102,015 of record CAWUFW010020892.1, read on the forward strand.
GGGATTGCTTAGTGGACCATAAGACAGGGGGCAACCATGCTAGTGCAGGTGCATCCTTATATGGCCACTTAGTCAATGAAGGCTCAACTGGCCAAGGTTAGCCTTATCTCCTTTCGTTTGGGGGGTTATGTAGGAAGGTGGAATCTGACTATATGGTTGCCCCCACTTTTTTTTATGGTGTTTTGCTGGTTTATGACTTAGTTGGATTGGGATCCTGCTATTCAGGGCCCCAGTCTATCTGCTTTCTCTGTAAAAGGTTTCCATGTGCCTTAGGCACATCTCTGATTGGAATCTGGAGTGCCCTTATAAGTCCCTAGTATATGGTATACTATGTACCCAGGGCATAGGTACCTCAGAGGCCTACCAGGGGCTGCAGCATGTATTATGCCACCCCTGGAAGGCCATCCAAACTGACACCACAGGTCTGCTACTGCAGCCTGGGTAAGGTGGTGCATGCACTCCTTACTGTGATATAGGCTACCTATATCACTATATACATACACACATATAAACCTATAAGTCACTCCTATGGCAGGCCTTATCAATCCTGAAGGCAGAGTGCGTGGTTCCTATGTGAGAGGGTGCCCCTGCATGAGCAGGGCCCCTCTGCAGCGTTCGGAGACCCTTCTCTGATGCTGTTTGTAGTGCAGCCTGACCATATACTCTTAAGTGCATTATAACCTCGCGTTAAATGCTAACTTTGGAATGGCTGCACCGAAACATGTCGTGTTTGGTGTCAAACATCTTGGAATACTACCCCCGCCAATTCTGGCGGCGGGGGTAGCATTCCACCCTTCTAGAGGGAGAGACATGTTAACCCTGGCCTGGCCGGTAACTTCTTTCTAAAGCCCTGGCATCACAAAATGGATGCTGCTGCCACAGACACAAGTCTGGCCTCCTGCTGCTGGACGAAACTCCGGCAGGGGAGGCCTGGACAATAGGTTTCTGTCCCAGGGAGGTGTGACCACCTCCCCAGACAGGATAGTGTGTATTGGGGCTGGGCGGGAGCACTTTCGGGTGCTTTGTAGTCCTGCACTGGGGGCACACTTGGTGTCCCTGTGCATACCCCAGTTCAAACCGGATCAGGGGCTTGCAGCCCCTGCTTTGGCGCGAACTGGACAAAGGGAAAGGGGTGTAGCCACCCCTCTGCCCTGACCCACCCATAGGTGGGGCCACAGAGTAAGTCCAACCCCTAAACTTAGTATAAGTATAGGAACCCAGTCCCTAGGACTTTAGATTATCCCTGGACGAAACTCTGAAACAGAATCCTGGACCTTCAACGCTCTACTCAAGATTAGAGGACAGAAGAATCTCCCTTGGGGTCAAGGAGTGACTCCCCTGCTTGGCAGGCACCAAAGACGCATCTGTCCGGTCTGCATTTCTCAAGCTCCCGTCGGACGCCGAAGTCTTCGCATCACCAGAGGTGGATTCTCAGACTTCCCCGAGGCTACCCTGAGTCCCCAGCAAAGCTGAGGCCCGTAGCTATCGTGGGTAACGTGAGACCGTGACCCCTGGACACCGAGCACATTTGCAAGTGCATCCTCTTCTGGGTCTCCCACGAAGTCGTGCTTTGGGCTCCGAGTAGCCCTAGCCTCCAGCACCAACTGCACCGAAGATCACTGGCCTCCACTCCACAAGTGTCCTGTGAGCCAGATCCACGTGCGACGTCTCGAGGCTCCTTCGCGGTCGCTAGCCCGTTGGCTAGTAGCCCTTCACGATGGCCAATCTTTTTCTTCTTGGGCATCCTGGTTGCTCCAGGCCTGCCCTCACTTACCCTCGCTGGGTGAGTTCCTCAGACCTTGCTGGTCTGCACCATCGACAATCTTCATCTTCACCGAGACTTGCCGTTGCCAAGGCTTGTTGGGTCCAATCCGGTCGCCGACACCTCAGCACTCGACAGACATCGTGTACCAGCCCGAATCCTGCTCCTGGTCGCCAACAACGCCTCCTGGACCTCGTGGCTGAAGAGTCAAGACGACCGTCAACGCACCTGAAGCACTCGACATCGGTGGGCATCTGTCCATCGCCTTCCTGGTCACTGGCTAGTGACCCAGACTCTGTCCCCTCTGCTTTCAGGTTCTTCAGATCTCCGATCCACTCTTGGATCCACCCGGACACTTTCCACTTGGTCGCCAGCAGCACTTTGCAGCAGATCGCCATTCAAATCGACGACGAAACCCGACCTCGAAAGGCACCTATGCACCTGGCTTCCCTGGGTGAGGTAACACGAGTACTCCGGTGCTCCCGTGGGTAGAGACTCTAGAACGACCTAGTTCTCAAAGGGTTTGCTCCAAGTCCTCCTTTAAATGTCCCTTTTCTTTAATTTCCTGATCGCGACTTTCTCCATAGAAGTTAACGGCGTATCGCGGTTGTGTATTTACACTGCACGCGTCCCCCGTGGGTCCCCTGTGTCACTACCTTGGGTGGTTCCTTGTGGTCCAAGCACTTCTAGAGGCTCTAGGCCTAGTGTCTAGTTCAATCGTGGTTCTTATACCACTTTATTGGTATATGGTTTGGTACGCCCCTAGGGCCCAAACGTGTATTTGTGCTATTACTGTGTTTAAATAACTTATAACTTGTGTACTTGAACTCTAGCCTCATAAAGAGACTAGAGGGGTGTGTTTAGCAATAAATACATATATTTTGAATATATACCTGGTGTGGTGCTCTTTCATTTGATCACTCAAGAGATTATAGACTGGTAAAACAAGCTGCTTTACATTCCTTCAAGACTTAGCCTGAAGGCTGCTCTCCATAGCTACCACTAGGATAGCTTTCAATAAGGTTGTCTTTAACCTATCTCCAATAAGGGTTGTTTGGACTGGTGCAAGGTGCCCAATATAATTAGTGGACAGCATATGCCAGGCCAACTTCTCACAAGATGCGCAGAAAGAGAGAACAGGGGTGCAGAAAGAGGCAAGAGAGGTGCAGAAAGATGGAAGAGAGGTGTAGAAACAGGCAAGAGAGGTGCAGAAAGAGGGAAGGGGAGTGCAGACAGAGGCAAGAGAGGTGCAGAAAGAGGGAAGAGGGATGCAGAAAGGGGCAAGAGGGGTGCAGAAAGAGGCAAGGGGGTACAGAAAGAAGCAACAGAGGTGCAGAAAGAGGCAAGAGAGGTACAGAAACAGGCAAGAGAAGTGCAGAAAGAGGCAAGAGAGTTGCAGAAAGAAATGAGAGGTGCAGAAAAAAAGCAAGAGAAATGCAGAAAAGGGAAGAAGGATGCAGAAAAAAGCAAGAGAAATGCAGAAAGAGGCAAGAGAGGCGCAGAAACAAGCAAGAGTGGTTTGCACACCATTAGTACCAATCTAACACCCACATTTAGCAAGAAGTAAGAGGTGACCATTCTAGGTTTGCAAAGGGCCTTCCACCATGCTATACCACTTGTTGCTGCATTTTCAGTAATGTTTGAGCCATTTGAGCTAGAAACAAGGTTTTTTTTGTTCAAATCTGCAGATTATGCAGCAGATGATGGATTATGTGGCAAATGCGGAAAATGTATAATAGTGCGAAAGTTGGTGCAGCCAAACAGTTGCAAAATTCCAGTGGCCCTGCTCATACCTCTGACTGAGAGAAATTAAATAAAGACATACATTATAACTCTCTGGAAAAAACATATCCCTATTTGAGTGAGAACTTTTACAAACAAAACCAATATTCCAATGAAGACAATTCTAGAAAACAGAAAGTTCTCACTTTCTCTGACACTTCAGATTCCGAAGGTGAAAGTAATTCAAACTACTATGAGCAACAAGGACCACATAATTCCTTCAATACTAATCACAATATGAGATAGCATTTTTTAGCCCAGCGAGGGACTCGCAGAGGCAGACAGAAAGTGCGGTTACAACCACAGACCAGGGGCAACTATCAGAAGCAATATTACCAACCGAACAACCAGCACATGTTGGAAACCCGCAACAGACAGTACTGGAGACAAGGGATGTAATTCCCATCTTCAATCTATCGTCTACCATCTTAGATACCTCTTGTATGACTTTACTCTCGAAGGGTCTATCATATGTACCTCACACTAATGTCAATACGTTTGAACTTTATCAAGACATTTTGTCTTTTTTCCGCAAGATCAGACTTAAAAAGTTCTTTGAAAATTAGGAGCAATCTTCCACCGCGTTGCCTAACACGTCAGAATTATCTATTCCATCTACCTTTACACCTTCCCTTGACCAGATAGGTCCAGAAGTGGCAGTATTCGAACATACTGTCCTCAATCGTCTAGAAAAAGCCATGGGATTCATCCCTAAACCCATCTACAACCTTGACAAAGAAGAATTCTTGTCTCTTAAAGCCTTGCTCATGACAAAACTGTTACCATCAAGAACTGTGATAAAGGGGGGGGGGGTATTGTAGTCATCGATATCAGTACATATGAACAAAAAATGTTGAACCTGTTAAGTGACCAAGATTTTTATGCAGAAAATCACCATGAATCCCACCCGAAAAGTAGCTTCAAAAATTAAATCACTTTCATCGACAGCATTTAATGCTGGTGACATTAGCAGACAAGAACAGGAATATTTGAATAATTCGGAAGGTAAGATGCCTTGCATTTATGGTGTCCCCAAGATTCACAAAAATATTCGGGACCCCCTTACCGCCCCATCATCTACTATTGGGTCTGTCACGGAACCCCTATCCAAATACATTGATAATCTGATTCGACCACCTATATCTAAAATTCCATCTTACATCAAAGACACTAGAGACATGATTAATAAAGTTGAGAACCTTCCTTTCAACCAGCATAATAACATCTTAGTGACCCTGGATATTGAATCCCTATATAGTAACATCCCACAGAGGGAAGCAATAGAGGCAGTGTCTTGGTTCATCTACACATTTAACATCTCATGTCCTAAATCTTTCCTTTTAGACTGTCTCAAAATTGTTCTGACTGAAAATACGTTTGAATTTGGTGACACCCTTTTCAAACAGATTAAGGGTGTGAGTATGGGAGCATCAGTCGCACCATCAGTAGCAAATATCTACATGGCTCTTTTTGAATCCAAATGTATTCATAATTAGATTGCACCATTCTTTGAGTCAGTCCTACACTGGTCCAGATATATAGATGATATCTTTTTTATCTGGATGGACATTGAAGAACATCTCCAAGAATTCCTGAAATGGTTAAACCTAGCTGTGACACCAATCTGAGGTTTACTGCGCAAACTAGCCAGCAGCAAGTTGAGTTCTTAGACATTTTGATTCGACACAACTCTGGCATACTAGAGGTGGACCTCTTTATTAAGACAACTGCCAGAAACACGCTCCTACATTTTAATAGCTATCACCCACGAGCACAAAAGCAGAGTATCCCATTCAGACAATTTTTGCGTTTGCGGCGCAGTTGCACTAATGTATCCGATTTTGACATACAAGCTACAGCTATGAAAGCTAAATTCATAGCCAGAGGATACCCCCATCGCCTAGTCAGAGAATCTTTCAAAAGGGCTAGGTTTTATGAAAGAGACCACTTACTGAAATCAAGTAACCACCCTAAAATGACGCAACTTGTTTGCGTCACCAAACATTCCACCATGAATGAGAGGATCAAACCGATTATTAATTCATATTGGCACATTCTTAACAGCGACCCAGATCAACAACAAAAACTTGCAAAACCATTGTTTGCTCATCGTTGCAACAGGAACATCAAGGACATCATTGCCCATTCGCGGTTCACCACAGGCTCTCCCTTTGTTCAGAAATCCCTTGATGGGATCTTACCAGTGCGAGGAACCTTCAAATGTTCTACCTGTAAGTCCTGCGACATGGTGATTGAAGGTGAGACCTTTGTCCATAATGGATACACGATTTGTGCCCAAAAATTATGGAACTGTAAAACAAAAAACGTAATCTACCTTATTCTATGCCCTTGCAATTTGGGCTATGTAGGAGAGACTTCTCGCTCAGTCACCACCCGCCTCACAGAACATCGTTCTGCAATTTGTACTTCCAAATTTACTGCCCCTCTAGTTAAACATTACCTCGACCTAGGCCACACAGCTGTTGATACTAAGTGGCTCATCTTAGAAAAAATAGAGATTACGGATGAGAACAGAAATAACGAAATTCGTAACAAAAGAGAAGTCTTTTGAATACATACAAGTGTGGATTAAACAACGAAATACCCTGGGAAAATGCTATACAGTTCAATAATCATTATTAAAGGTCCTCCCTCCTGTTTTCTTCTTTCATCACCCCATTTTCAGTTTATTTTTCATCATATTTTTTTACTTATGCTATGCTTGGTTGTCTTATATTACTCAACTTAAAATTTCAGGTCCGTCTCATTCTTTAACTATTTTCACCAGTTGAGTTCCTTTATTAGTCTCTTTTTCATACCATATGATCCAGAGACGACATACTCAGTCATGGTCTTGTTTATCCTTTGCCCATCTAGTCAAAGGTGTCAGATAACTCCATATCCGGTTACGTTCTTTTTGTCAACTTCCTTTTTCCCGAATGAGTTTTCTACCAGTTTCTTTCTATCGTAACGCATATCACATGTCACGTGACCCACACACGCAGTCACGGTCTAGTCTTTTTCACGCCCGTTCTGCAATAAGCATCAGGTGACCGTGGCACGTCACGCTGTATGCCGATTTAAACCTTGGAACATTCTTGTTCCTGTTACTCGGTCAGTCGGCACATGAGTGTGGTTCATCCTCCTCTCGTTCCAAACATTGTAAGCAGCTGAGATTCCATCACTTCTTGCTGAACTCCTGTTATCGTGTATCTTTATGTTATGATGGCAGAGTACCCTATTATCACTTTGTGACAAGATTAACTATTGAGTGACCGCATCATACCTTAGTATCTCTCACACATTGTTTATCGTTTTTAGGGCCATCTTTATCTTTCCGTCTGCTACGTGAATAGAATATACTAAAAAGTCATCCTTTGGACTTTATCACTATAAGTCATCCGTCACGATTGATTTGAATCTTATAATTACCCACAGCTTTTATCAGGTACCTATCGCCATTACTTTACGTATGGGTATTTTTTTCAGGCAATTATCTATATCTCTAATCTTCCGTAGTGTCTCTTTTATTTTTTCAGACTGTTTTTACCTGTGCATAAGCCAATTTGTATCCACAAGATTATCACCGAGGCATATATACACGTATTCCTCGCGCAGGGTAAATAACGTCATCAGCTATCAAGATAATTATTTTGCCCTGTTTTATTTTATTTCATGTGTAAAAACACGAGAGTGACCCCTCAAGGCCAAGAGCCAGGGTACTATAGTCAATATTCAAAAGCAACTACTCTTGGCAAGTGAATAACCAATCAATATATACACTATTATTCAAACAATCACACCATACTACTTCACCAGTCTAGGAAAGGAAAAACCAAAGGATGTATATGTATGCAATAAATTTAATTAAAACATAATCAGAATGTACATCACATCACTATCAGCAATAATAAAAATTGATAAGATAATTTATCATACAATGATTCAACATATAAAAAAAAAACACATCAAAGAGAGATAAAAACAACAGACATGAGTGTTTGTCATTAGCAATGGTTATTCCAAAAGAATCAATAACAGTATTGGCAACATTTGATTTTTTACAGTGATTACTTTTGTTCCTCGGATGTAACCCCACAAGGACAAGCGTCGACGCGTTTCGGTGGTACCAAAGCAGAATAAGACCACCTTCTTCAGGACAATGTATAAACTACCCCTCTTTCTTATGAACAACCTCTAACATAAAGGTGACTTTCACTTAGATGGGCCATTCATACTTGGATGCTTGGCGAATCGGCCATTTTATCATAATAAGAACCCTTGATAATGTAAGTCACCGAATATTCCTTATATCTCCCTTTTTCAGTTAGGGAGTGGTAGGCCGGTCATCAATATGAACCTAATTGGAAACCTTAATTTTATGAGTCCGTAGGGGTTAAATTTTGCCCAATTCCACCTCAAAAGGCGTGAAAAGATTCAAATTAATTAATTAGGTACCACTGAACAGTCGGTCCTATAAACGAATATGACCTTCTGTTAGGTGATTGAATGCACAGGCTTATTCTTGATTAGCATTCATAAAAAGTTTCCCCTTGGAACCGGAGCTCAAAGCATGCCCTTAAAATACTCTTCTAATGTGCCGGTAATTTCCGCGTGCCTTTAAACGCTGGAAGATTTTTTTTTTTAATATGTTGAATCATTGTATGATAAATTATCTTATCAATTTTTATTATTGCTGATAGTGATGTGATTTACATTCTGATGATGTTTTAATTAAATGTATTGTATACATATACATCCTTTGGTTTTTCCTTTCCTAGACTGGTGAAGTAGTATGGTGTGATTGTTTGAATAATAGTGTACATATTGATTGGTTATTCACTTGCCAAGAGTAGTTGCTTTTGAATATTATTTTATTTCATGCCTTTATTTAATAATCTGTGTTTCATCTGTAGCCTCCGTGACACATTCCTTTTGATTTGGGTCCCTTTTGATTTCTTCCTTTGCGGATCCGCTTCATGACCATTACTGAGTAAGCATTTATATCACCTATGGTAATCCATCATTCGGAAGAAGGGTTAGGCATCAATATAGTTTTTTACTTTCTGGTGCATTCTTACACCTTAAGCGTCTTTCTCCTCATTTTTCCATCTAATGGAGCATAAAAAATGCATGTGTATTACTCTATTACTATTCCTTCACTTATGGTTTTCGACCTCGAGGTGACGGTACTAGTATACTTTTTGCTACTTGCACTGTCTTTTCCTTTTATTCATCATTTTTTTCACTTGTGGAGTAAAAAAGGTTTTTCAAATTGGTGAAGGTATATGAGTGACCATCTTATATGTTTATCTTTAAACTCAATGTATTTTGTTGGTTTTAATCTCACTTTCTAGGAAATTTTGTGGCTTTCCTGATGAAGGCGCAGTGTATGCTGAAACGCGCGTAGAAGATCCATCTAGTAGCCACTTTTTGTTTATCATTGATGTGTATGTTTTTTCAGATTTGTATTAATCAGAAAATATTTGTTGTTCATACCTATTGTGTATGTATAAACTTCTTGTATTACGTCCATATGTATTTTTTGTATGGTGTCTTTTTGTATTATGTAATTAGATCAGAACATGTCTATAATCAATTATCTCTATGATATATGTCTTGAAATGTTTTTTAATTAACTTGAATTAAAGAAATGAATTTTTAAACATTACTGTTGTTTACACCTAGTTTACTACATCATGTTGCTAGCCCACATGGTCTGTTAACTGTTATTGACCTTTAGTTGCCTAGGGGTTTTTCTTCAATTGTAATATTTGCCCTGCCCTAGGAATTTCAAGTTATTGCAGGGGGTCCTTGCTATTTACATTGACATACCTCTGACTAGGTCCAGAAGTGCTCCTCAGTGGTTCCTTCTTTTTTATGTCTCATTGAGTTTATAGTTTAGCTTCTATGGAAACGAGGAAGACTAAACCAGAGGTTACCACTCCAGAACACAGACTACCATACCACATAATTACTCTCTATAACACATAATCCCACTCTACATAATTCCTATACACTAAATACCACATACTTTCTATCAACATAATTTCACTGCACAACATACCACATAATTTCCCTACACACAACATACATCCACTCCACTCCAAAACACATTAGTAAAAAACTTTTACATTTACAACGCCAATAGCTCTAACTCTCCCAAATGCGAGACCTATTACATTGCAAATGCTTCTTTAACTGGCAGTCGCGTTTGCAGAGTGGTGGAGAAAGGGGGCTGGACCTCCGACCAGCGCTCAGGAATTCCGCTGCATAGGACTTACAGGAGGTACCAGGAGGGCTTCTTGGCCCCCAAACTCCCTCAGGAGAAAAGTGGACTTCATCCCCCATCCCGTAGTCTGCCAGGAGGTGCATTTGCAGAGTGGTGGAGAAAGGCGGGCATGGCCTCCGAAGACGTCTTAGCAATCCCACTGTGTGGGACTTACTGGAGGTAACAAGAGGGGTAGTTGGCCCCCAAGGACATCCTTGGGGGCCAACTACCCCTCCTATTACCTCCAGTAAGTCCCACACAGCAGCATTGGTAAGTACTCGTAGCAGGCCACGCCCCCTTTGCCACCACTTTTAAAACGTGCTCCCTGGTGCTCTCTTGGATGGGGATTGAAGTCCCCTTCGCTGCTGGGGGTCCTTTAGGGGCCAACTAGCCTACCTCTTACCTCCAGTAAGCCCCACACAGTGGGATTGCTGAGAGGTGGGCAAAGGCCACGCCCCCTTTCTCCACCACTCTGCAAACGCGCCCCCTGGCATGTTCTAAGTTGGGGGATTAAGTCCCCTTGAATACTTAGGATCCCTGGGGGCCAACTAACCCACCAGGTACCTCCAGTAAGCGCCACACAGCTGGATTGCAGAGAGGTGGTCCGAGGCCACGCCCCCTTTTTCCACCACTCTGCAAACGTGCCTCTTGGCGCACTGCTGCTCGATGGATGAAGTCCACTTGTGTCCTGAGGTCCTCAGGACACAAGAGGACCTCATCGCCCCACCAGCGGTGCGCCAAGAGGCGCGTTTGCAGAGTGGTGTGAAAAGGGGCGTGGCCTCGGACCACCTCTCTGCAACACAGCTCTGTGGCGCATACTGGAGGTACCTGGTGGGCTAGTTGGCCCCCAGGGACCCTCAGTATTCAAGGAGAATTAATTCTCCAACTAACAACACGCCAGGGGGCGCGTTTGAAGTGGTGGAGAAAGGGGGCGTGGCCTCCGGCTAGATGCCGGCTTTTTTTTAAATATATTTTTTTACAAGGGGGGCTGTGTGGCCCCCCTTCTTTTTCATTTTTGGGGCCCTGGGTACCCCATCGCCCAGGGCATGACCCCTTTTTATAATTATTTTTTTTTTAAATCAGGAAAGGGGCTGCATGGCCCCCCCTCCCGAGGCCAATTTCGGCCCCATGGACCCCATCCCCCGGGCATGGGCAGACTTTTATTTAATTTAATTTATTAATTATTTGGAGGGGGCCGCATGGCTCCCTTCCTCAGGCCAATTATGGCCCCGGGGACCCCATCCCCCGGGCCGGCCTTTCCATTTTTTTTTTTCATTATTTTTTAATTAGAGGGGAGGGGGGCCCTCCCGGGCCACTTCTGGCCCCGGGGACCCCATCTCCTGGGGCCTGGCCTCTCCGTTGGGGCCCGTGGGGGGAGCCCCAATGCCCCCACGGTCCCGCCGGCTCCCCGCCTCCTGCGGGAGCCGGCATTGCTTTTGCACAAGGGGAGCTGCAGACTTGCAGCTCAATCAATCAATCAATCATGTCACTTATAAAGCGCACTACATACCCGCGAGGGTCTCAAGGCGCTGGGGGAAGAGGGGGTGGTGCTGCTACTGATCGAAGAGCCAGATCTTGAGGAGTCTTCTGAAGGCCAGTAGGTCTTGGGTCTGTCGGAGGTTGGTGGGGAGGGTGTTCCAGGTCTTGGCGGCGAGGTGGGAGAAGGATCTGCCGCCGGCGGTCGTTTTCCGGATGCGGGGGACTGTGGCGAGGGCGAGGCTGGTCGAGCGGAGCTGGCGGGTGGGGGTGTAGAAGCTGAGTCGTCTGTTGAGGTAGGCTGGTCCGGAGTTGTGGAGTGCTTTGTGTGCGTGGGTGAGGAGCTTGAAGGTTATCCTCTTGTTGACAGGGAGCCAGTGCAGGTCTCTCAGGTGGGGTGTGATGTGGCTGCGTCGGGGGATGTCGAGGATAAGACGTGCAGAGGCGTTCTGGATGCGTTGCAGCCGTCTCAGGAGCTTAGCCGTCGTTCCTGCGTAGAGGGCGTTTCCGTAGTCCAGCCTGCTGGTGACGAGGGCCTGGGTGACTGTTTTTCTTGTTTCGGTGGGGATCCACTTGAAGATCCTGCGGAGCATTCGGAGGATGTTGAAGCAGGATGAGGAAACGGCGTTGACCTGCTTAGTCATGGAGAGGGTGGGGTCGAGGATGACCCCTAGGTTGCGTACGTGGTCGGTGGGTGGCGGGGCTGTTCCCAGTGATGTTGGCCACCAGGAGTCGTCCCAGGCTGAAGGGTTGGAGCCAAGGATGAGGACCTCCGTCTTGTCCGAGTTCAGCTTCAGGCGGCTGGTCCTCATCCATTCGGCGACGGCCTTCATTCCTTCGTGGAGGTAGGCTTTGGCGGTGTGAGGGTCTTTGGTGAGGGAGAGGATCAGCTGGGTGTCGGCGTAGGAGATGATGTTGAGGTTGTGCTGTCGGGCGACGTGGGCGAGGGGTGCCATGTAGATGTTGAACAGCGTTGGGCTGAGGGAGGAGCCTTGGGGTATGCCGCAGATGATCTTGGTGGCCTTGGATCGGAAGGGGGCGAGGCGGACGCTTTGTGTTCTGCAGAAAAGGATGGATGTGGTCCAGTCCAGGGCCTTCTCTTGGATCCCGGCGTCGTGAAGGTGTGTTCGTAGTGTGTGTGGCAGACCGTGTCGAAGGCGGCTGATAGGTCCAGGAGGATGAGGGCTGCTGTTTCTCCGTTGTCTAGCAGGGTCCTGATGTCATCGGTGGCGGCGATGAGGGCGGTTTCGGTGCTGTGGTTGCTGCGGAAGCCGGACTGGGAAGGGTCCAGGATGTTGTTCTCCTCGAGGTAGCGGGTCAGTTGTTTGTTGACGATTTTCTCGGTGACCTTCACGGGGAACGGGAGCAGAGAGATGGGTCGGAAGTTCTTGAGGTCCTTGGGGTCTGCCTTGGGTTTCTTGAGTAAGGCGGTGATCTCGGCGTGCTTCCAGCTTTCCGGGAAGGTTGCTGTCTCGAAGGAGATGTTGATTATTTTCCGGAGATGGGGCGCGATGGCTGTACTGGCTTTGTTGAAGATGTGGTGAGGGCACGGGTCTAGCGGTGAACCGGAGTGGATGGTGTTCATGATCTCGCTGGTGTCCTCGTCGTTGATGTTGGTCCAGGAGAGCAGGCGGTTGGTGGTTGTGGGGGCAGTGGTCTCGGTGGTTGCCGGGCGGTCGTGGTGTTGAAGCTGTCGTGGATGTCGGCGATTTTGCGGTGGAAGAAGGTGGCCAGTGAGTCGCACAGGTCTCGCGACGGCTGGATGTCGTTGGTGTTGGAGCTGGGGTTGGAGAGTTCCTTCACGATGTTGAAGAGCTCTTTGCTGTTGTGTGCGTTGTTGTCTAGGTGGTCTTTGAGTGAGGCCCTTTTGGCGGATCTGATGAGGTGATGGTGACTGCGGGTGGCGCTCTTGTGGGCGGCGTAGCTGTCCGCTGTCCGTTCGTGGAGCCAGATCTTCTCCAGTTTTTGGCATGTTCGTTTGGAGGCCTGGAGGTCTTCGGTGAACCAGGTGGCTTTCTTGCTGGTGTGGCTGTTGGGCGGATTCTTGAGCGGGGCGAGGGTGTTGGCGCAGTCGTCGATCCACTGTCTGAGGTTGCGGGCGGCGGTGTCGGGGTCGGAGGGTTTGGCGGGTGGGCTCAGGGCGAGGCTTGTGGTTAGCTGGTCTTCCGTGACTCTGCTCCAGCAGCGGCGAGGCATTTGTTCGGTGCGGTGGTGCGTGGTGGGCTTCCTGTAGGTGAAGTGGATGCAGTGGTGGTCAGTCCAGTGGGGTTCGGAGGTGTGGTTGAAGGAGACGTGTGGGCTTGCGGAAAAGATGGAGTCGAGCGTGTGGCCGGCGGCGTGGGTGGGTGTAGTCACGAGCTGTCTGAGTCCGAGGGTGGCGAGGTTGTCGATCAGGGTGGTGGAGTTGGTGTCCTTGTTGTTCTCGAGGTGGAAGTTCAGGTCCCCGAGGAGGATGTAGTCCGTGGAGGCGATGGCGTGTGTGCTGACGAAGTCAGCGATGGAATCGCTGAACTGTGGTCGGGGTCCGGGGGTCTGTAGATGAGGGTTCCTCTGAGGGTGGTGTTGGGATCGGTGTGGATCTGGAAGTGCATGTGTTCGGCGGTGCTGAGGGTGTCGTCGGTGTTGGTTGAGACTCTGAGGGTGTTCCTGTGGAAGATGGCGATGCCTCCTCCGACTCCGTTGGTGCGGTCCCTGCGGGTGATCTTGTATCCGTCCGGGATGGCAATGGCGATGTCGGGGGCTGAAGCGGGATTCAGCCAGGTCTCCGTCAGGAATGCGACGTCTGGGGAGGTTGAGTCGAGAAGGTCCCAGAGTTCGATGGCGTGTTTGCGGGCGGAGCGGGTGTTGAGGAGGATGCATCTGAGGTAGTTGGGTTCTTTCCTGGGCGGTGGTTTGGCGGGGCGGGTGCTGGCGAAGCTGCAGTTCCGGCAGGTGAAGGGCCCTTGGGTGCGCTTCGGGGTGGCCTGGTAGCAGGCGTGATCTTTTCCGGGGTTGAGTGCGTGGAGGGTGCTGGCGTCGTATCGGCGTCTGTTGATGTGGCGGGCGCGGGGGATGCCCGGACCAGGGGGTCTGGCGCTGGGCGCGGTCACGGCGCGGACGGGCGCAGACGGGCTTGCCTTAGGCGCGCCTTCGGCGTGCCAGCGGCGCGCCCGCTGCGCGCGGCCGCACAGCGGCCGCCATAAATGGGGAGGTGGGAGGGAGGAGCAGGGAATGGGGCAGCGAATGGGCAGTGAGGGGGCGGGGCCGCAGGCGCAGCGGCGGGAAACAGGCACAGAAGGGAAAACGAGCACAATAAGGGCATCAAGGGGGCACAGAAAGGAAAAAAAGCGAGCACAATCGGGGGCAGCAAGGGGGCACAGAAAGGAAAAACGAGCACAATCAGGGGCAGCAAGGGGGCACAGAAAGGAAAACGAGCACAATCAGGGGCAGCAAGGGGGCACAGAAAGGAAAAACGAGCACAATCAGGGGCAGCAAGGGGGCACAGAAAGGAAAAACGAGCACAATCAGGGGCAGCAAGGGGGCACAGAAAGGAAAAACGAGCACAATCGGGCAGCAAGGGGGCACAGAAAGGAAAAAAAACTAGCACAATCAGGGGCAGCAAGGGGGCACAGAAAGGAAAAAACTAGCACAATGAGGGGCAGCAAGGGGGCACAGAAAGGAAAAATGAGCACAATCAGGGGCAGCAAGGGGGCACAGAAAGGAAAAACGAGCACAATCAGGGGCAGCAAGGGGGCACAGAAAGGAAAAACGAGCACAATCAGGGGCAGAAAGGGGGCACAGAAAGGAAAAACTAGCACAATCAGGGGCAGCAGCAGGGCACACAGACGGAGCTGTGTGGTGGGGGAGCGACCTACCAGTCAAGGTCAGGGCAGGATTGCAAAAGCAATCCTGCTTTACCTGCTCTTGCTTCAATCAAGCAAAGCAGAGTTTGCTATGGAAGGCCGGGAGCCGTGCTCCTGCCCTGCCATAGCAAACGGCAATGTCCCGGGGGTGGGCACCCGGGACATTGCAGGAGCCGGCCCTGGGGGGTGGCGGTCCCCAGGGCCATCAAGGGCTCCAGGAGGGGGGCCGCGTGGCCCCCCTCCCTTTATTTCTAAAGCCCCGGGGAGGTGGTGGTCCCCGGGGGCGGGAGTCCGTAACAGACCCCCGAATTTGAATATTTAGTGCCCGGGGAGGTGGTGGTCCCCGCGGCGTGTGGGGGGGCTCGAACCCCCACACACATGTTTTTTTAAAACAGAGCCCCGGGAGGTGGTGGTCCCCGAGGCTGCGGGGGGCCGCATGCCCCGCGTTTAATTGGCAAAGCCCCAGGGAGGTGGTGGTCCCTGGGGCATGTGGTGAGGCTCGAGCCCCCCACACACATTTTAATTTAAAAAAATGAAGCCCCGGGGTGGTGGCAGTCCCCGGGGCTGCGGGGGCCCCCACGGTCCCCGCTATATAATTTGGGATTGCCCCGGTTACCGAGTCACAAGATGGCTGCCAACACTTCCTGGTTTGGAGTGTTGGCAGCCAATCAGAAGTCAGCTCGTGCTCGGGAGGAGTCGCGACTCCTCCTCGGTGCTCAGATATCGAAACTTTTATTTTTCTAATTTCTCAGGAACTACTGAATGGATTTACACCATTTAAAAAAAGGGCACTTTCTGAACCAAGACCTACCTTTTTGCCAAATTTGGTGCAATTCCATTCAGCAGTTCGGGCTGTAGCTTTGTCTAAAGTTCCTATGGAAATTAACATGGGGAAAATGCGTTTTGGGACCCCCCTTTTTTCTTGGCCCCCGCTTGACGATTCATCCCGAAACTTTCAAGACAGGAGCTGACCGGAGCGCCCCATTAGTTTTGAAAATTTCGCGAAGATTTGTCAAACTGCGCCAAAGTTATTGGCAAAAGGAAAAACGCTTTTTGAATAGAAACGAGGTCCTAACTATAACTACCTACTGGTGACTGCCAGTAGGTAATATATATATATATATATATATCAAACACCTCGCCTCCGTTTCCTTTTCCGTAGGAAAAACGAGCGTGGACCCAGATAAGTGAAGCAATATTTTATTTTATTTCACCATCACCGGTGTCTGCCATGAAATAACGTTGGCGCCGGTTGACGAATCTTCGCAAAAGTTTCCAACTTGTTGGGGCGCTCCGGTCCGCTCCTATCCTGAAAGTCTCAAGGTGATTCGTCAAGCAAGGGCCGAGAAAAAAGGGGGGTCCCAAAACGTGTTTTCCCCATTTATTTTTCCATAGGAACCTTTAGTCGCAGCTACAGCCCGAACTGCTGAACGGAATTACACCAAATTTGGCAAAGAGGTAGCCCTTGGTTCAGTGTCGTGCCTTTTGCTTAAATGGTGTAAATCCGTTCAGTAGTTCCTGAGAAAATCAAAAGTAAAATCACATATATATCTGGGCGGAGCCTAACCACACATGTCATTGTGAGATCTGATTGGCTGTCAGCACTTCATCCTGGAATTGCTGGCAGCCATCTTGAGACCAATATACATGATAGTACCCCATTGAAATGCATTGTAGTGAATCAAAGATTTTGAGGGTTACCAAAATGAGAACTATAAAGGGTGATAACAGACTTTAGTTACATTAGAATTCATTTGTTGATGGTACCATACTAATTTCAGGAATTGTGGTGTGTTCTAAGGTGATTTTTGTAGGAGAGTAGGATCTGCTTCACATGGGTACCCCCACTTTTTGCTGATGCTTCACTGTTTTTCGACATTAGTCTGGCTGGGGCCCTGCTAATCAGAACCCCAGCCTATCTGCTTCCTCTCTAAAATGGTTTCCATGTGCCTTAGGCACATCACTGATTGGAATCTGGAGTGCCCTTATAAGTCCCTAGTATATGGTATACTATGTACCAAGGGCATAGGTACCTCAGAGGCCTGCCAGGGGCTGCAGCATGTATTATGCCACCCCTGGAAGGCCATCCAAACTGACACCACAGGTCTGCTACTGCAGCCTGGGTAAGGTGGTGCATGCACCCCTTACTGTGATATAGGTTTCCTATATCACTAAATACATACACACATATAAACCTATAAGTCACTCCTAAGGCAGGCCTTATCAATCCTAAAGGCAGAGTGCATGGTTCCTATGTGAGAGTGTGCCCCTGAATGAGCAGGGCCCCTCTGCAGCATTCGGAGACCCTTCTCTGATGCTGTTTGTAGTGCAGCCTGACCATATACTCTTAAGCGCATTATAACCTCGCGTTAAATGCTAACTTTGGAATGGCTGCACCTAAACATGTCGTGTTTGGTGTCAAACATCTTGGAATACTACCCCCCGCCAATTCTGGCGGCGGGGGTAGCATTCCACCCTTCTAGAGGGAGAGACATGTTAACCCTGGCCTGGCCGGTAACTTCTTTCTAAAGCCCTGGCATCACAAAATGGATGCTGCTGCCACAGACACGAGTCTGGCCTCCTGCTGCTGGACGAAACTCCGGCAGGGGAGGCCTGGACAATAGGTTTCCTGTCCCAGGGAGGTGTGACCACCTCCCCAGACAGGATAATGTGTATTGGGGCTGGGCGGGAGCACTTTCGGGTGCTTTGAAGTCCTGCACTGGGGGCACATTTGTTGTCCCTGTGCATACCCCAGTTCAAACCGGATCAGGGGCTGGCAGCCCCTGCTTTGGCGTGAACTGGACAAAGGGAAAGGGGTGTAGCCACCCCTCTGCCCTGACCCACCCATAGGTGGGGCCACAGAGTAGTCCAACCCCTATCCTTAGTATAAGTATAGGAACCCAGTCCTTAGGACTTTAGATTATCCCTGGACGAAACTCTGAAACTGAATCCTGGACCTTCGACGCTCTACTCACGATTAGAGGACAGAAGAATCTCCCTTGGGGTCAAGGAGTGACTCCCCTGCTTGGCAGGCACCAAAGAAGCATCTGTCCGGTTCGCATTTCTGAAGCTCCCATCGGACGCCGAAGTCATCGCATCACCAGAGGTGGATTCTCAGACTTCCCGAGGCTACCCTGAGTCCCCAGCAAAGCTGAGGCCCGTGGCTATCGTGGGTGACTTGAGACCGTGACCCCTGGACACCGAGCACATTTGCAAGTGCATCCTCTTCTGGGTCTCCCAAGAAGTCGTGCTTTGGGCTCCGAGTAGCCCTAGCCTCCAGCACCAACTGCACCGAAGATCACTGGCCCCCACTCCACGAGTGTCCTGTAAGCCAGATCCACGTGTGGCGTCACGAGGCTCCTTCTCGGTCGCTAGCCCGTTGGCTAGTAGCCCTTAACGAAGGCCAATCTTTTTCTAACTTGGCATCCTGGTTGCTCCAGGCCTGCCCTCACTTACCCTCGCTGGGTGAGTTCCCCAGACCTTGCTGGTCTGCACCATCGACGATCTTCCTCTGCATCGAGACTTGCCGTTGCCAAGGCTTGTTGGGTCCAATCCGGTCGCCGACACCTCAGCACTCGACAGACATCGTGTACCAGTCCGAATCCTGCTCCTGGTCACCGACAACGCCTCCTGGACCTCGTGGCTGAAGAGACAAGACGACCGTCAACGCACCTGAAGCACTCGACATTGGTGGGCATCTGTCCATCGCCTTCCTGGTCACTGGCTAGTGACCCAGACTCTGTCCCCTCTGCTTTCAGGTTCTTCAGAACTCCGATCCACTCTTGGATCCACCCGGACACTTTCCACTTGGTCGCCAGCAGCACTTTGCAGCAGATCGCCATTCAAATCGACGACGAAACCCGACCCCGAAAGGCACCTATGCACCCGGCTTCCCTGGGTGAGGTAACACGAGTACTCCGGTGCTCCCGTGGGTAGAGACTCTTCAAAGTCCTAGATCTCAAAGGGTTTGGTCCAAGTCCTCTTTTAAGTGTCCCTTTTCTCTAATTTCCAGATCACGACTTTCTCCATAGAAGTCAACGGCGTATCGCGGTTGTGTATTTACACTGCACGCGTCTCCCGTGGGTCCCCTGTGTCACTACCTTGGGTGGTTCCTTGTGGTCCAAGCACTTCTAGAGGCTCTAGGCCTAGTGTCTAGTTCAGTCGTGGTTCTTATACCACTTTATTGGTATATGGTTTGGTACGCCCCTAGGGCCCAAACGTGTATTTGTGCTTTTACTGTGTTTAAATCACTTCTAACTTATGTACTTCGAACTCTAGCCTCATAAAGAGACTAGAGGGGTGTGTTTAGCAATAAATACATATATTTTGAATATATACCTGGTGTGGTGCTCTTTCATTTGGTCACTCAAGAGATTATAGACTGGTAAAACAAGCTGCTTTACATTCCTTCAAGACTTAGCCTGAAGGCTGCTCTCCATAGCTACCACTAGGATAGCTTTCAATAAGGTTGTCTTTAACCTATCTCCAATAAGGGGTTGTTTGGACTGATGCAAGGTGCCCACTATAATTAGTGGACAGCATATACCAGGCCAACTTCTCACATTGGTGTGCAGCGTGTGGGATTCCAGCTTGCTATTGTTTTACCAGATAATCTCAATTGAATTGATCAACTGAAAACCACTAAAGGTACCTAAGGTACATATAATTTAAGCTTAGAATACAGTAAGTTCTACTGAACTTAGAGTTGTGTGTTAAGGGATAGCACAACCCTTTCTACAACTCAAGAGAGTTTAGTAGGCCACACTAGAGTAGGTAGTGCATACACCACACCACACTAGTAATGTCTTTAAGGGTAGGATCTAAAGAATCCTTGCAGGAAGCCATTGAGCTTCCACCCTCCAAGTATGATACACTCCCATTCTTGGAATTGAGAGCTTTATGCAACTTTAGAAAAATAAGGACAGGCCAAAGCCCCACCACCCAACACCTCAAGGAGTTGTTGGTGGCTTATGACCTTAGTAAGCCCTTGGGGACTGAAGGGGTAGGAGCTGAGGGTGGGGCAGAAGATGAGGATGGGACCAGGGGTACCAGTACCCCCAGCCCCCCCTCTGAAACTGGCCAGGAGGGCGACAATGGCCCTGGCCTGGATAATCCAACCCCTCCTGAGGAAGATGAAGAGGAGGATCAGAATGAGGCCCTCTTTGTCCCCCAGGAAGGATTGTGAGTGTGCCCAGAAGGTCTAGGTCTTCTTCTCAGGAGTCTAACCACTCTGGCACCTCAATAGGGAGCTCTGTCTCATCTCATAGGAGGGAATCCTCTCATGAGAGAAGAAAGAGGCTGGTTCAATATGAGGAAGCTCAGCTTGAACTCAAAAAGAAGCAACTAGCCATAGACAGGGAGTCCCTAGATCTCTTTAGAGAGAAGAAAGTTGGGACTAGAGTCCCATGGTGGCAGCCATGTCCCTAGAGGTAGGGAAAGGTCCTATGACCATAGGAACCTGAGCAAGATTGTCCCTCCCTATCAGAATGGTGATGACATCCACAAGTGGATAACTGCTCTAGAGAGGGCCTGTAAGGTACAGAAGGTCCCTCAGGAGCAGTGGGCAGCAATCTTGTGGCTCTCCTTTGCTGACAAAGGTAGAGATAAGCTCCTCACTGTTAGAGAGGAGGATGCTGATAATTACAAGGTCTTGAAGAGTGCTCTTATTGATGGGTTTGGCCTAACCACTGAACAGTACAGGTTGAAGTTCAGAGATACCCAAAAGCACAGACTCAAGACTGGGTAGACTATGTGGATTGTTCTGCCAAGGCTCTGGAAGGCTGGTTGATGGGCAGTAAGGTGTGTGACTTCTCAGGATTGTACAATCTGATAATGAGGGAGCAGATTCTTAATAACTGTCAAAATCAGCTGTTGCATCAATACCTGGTAGACTCTGATCTGACCTCTCCCCAAGAATTGGGAAAGAAGGCAGACAAATGGGTCAGAACCAGGGTGAAGCAGAAGGTACAGAACCAAGGTGGGGAAACCAAGAAGCAAGATGCTAAGAACTCTGACAAGGGTGGGGAGAAGGGTAAAGATCAAAAGTCTTCATCAGGCCCCCAAAAATCTTCTTCTGGTGGGGATTCACAGTCTACCAAAGGGAAAGGCCAAAGAAAACCATGGTGCAAGGTCTGTAAGCAAAAGACCCACTGGACCAGTGATTGCACCAAGTCCAAAGACTCAAGCCCAGCACCCACCAATGCCCCTAAGGCACCTGTTCCCCCTAGTACAGTTGGTGGGAGTGCTCCAGCCAAGGGTTTAGTAGGGTTCACCCTGGGGACTGAGTTGGGCTCTGACCTAGTCAGAGAACTGACTCAGGCTGTGTTAGTCTGTGATGGAGGCATGGATGTGACCTCCTCTGTGAGTCCCAGTAATCTGGGCAAGTACAGACAACAGCCTTTAATCAATGGACGTGAGGCTTTGGCATTTAGGGACACAGGGGCAAGTGTCACAATGGTGACACAAGACCTTGTGCATCCTGGGCAAGTTATACTTGGTGAGATGTACCAAGTGACCAATGCTAGCAATGTCAGAACAGACCATACTCTGGCAGTTGTTAACTTCTCCTGGGGAGGGGTAACTGGCCTTAAGAAGGTTGTGGTGAGTGCAAACCTACCAGTCGAATGCTTGCTTGGCAATGACTTAGAGACTTCTGCTTGGGCAGAAGTGGAGCTCAGGACCCATGCAGAAATGCTGGGGATCCCTGCAGATGTGTTTGCTGTGACCAGGTCACAAGCCAAAATGTCTAGCACTGAACAGGCCTTGGATCCTGGAAGAATGGACCAAGTGCCTTCCAAGAGGAGGAGTAGTAGGGTTAAGGCAGTGCCTTCCCCCTTGGCTCAGGAGGAAGATCAGTCCCTTGAGGGGGATGATCTCAGCCCTGAAGAAGGAACTGTCCCAGAGGAACTTGAACCTGACCAGGTTGAGTTCTTGGGGACAGGGGGACCTTCTAGGGCAGATCTGAGCCAGGAGCAGCAGAGCTGCCCCTCCCTTGAACCCCTCAGACAGCAAGCTGCTGCTGAGGCTGCTGGGAAAGCTAGTGGTCCCCATACAGTGTATTGGGATGATGGACTCCTGTACTCAGAGAGTAGAGACCCCAAGCCTGGTGCTACCAGGAGGTTGGTTATACCTCTGAAGTTCAGGGGCTTCCTATTGACCCTAGCCCATGATATTCCCTTAGCAGGTCACCTGGGCCAGAACAAGACTTGGGACAGACTTGTCCCTCACTTTCACTGGCCCCACATGTCTGAAGACAGCAAGGAGTTTTGTCGCTCCTGTGTAACCTGCCAAGCCAGTGGCAAGGCAGGTGGCACTACAAAGGCCCCCTGATACCACTACCTGTGGTGGGGGTGCCCTTTGAAAGGGTAGGGATTGACATTGTTGGTCCCATGGATCCCCAAACAGCCTCTGGGCACAGGTTTATCCTGGTGGTAGTGGATCATGCCACCAGGTACCCAGAAGCTATTCCCCTCAGGACCACTACAGCACCTGTGGTGGCAAGGGCCCTCCTGGGAATCTTCTCAAGAGTGGGCTTTCCTAAGGAGGTAGTATCAGACAGGGGTGCTAACTTCATGTCTGGGTACTTAAAAGCAATGTGGAAGGAGTGTGGAGTGACTTATAAGTTCACCACACCCTATCACCCACAATGCAATGGTTTAGTTGAGAGATTCAACAAAACCTTGAAGGGCATGATTAAAGGGCTCCCAGAAAAGCTTAGGCGTAGATGGGACATACTCTTGCCCTGCCTTTTATTCGCATATAGGGAGGTGCCTCAGAAGGGGGTTGGTTACAGCCCTTTTGAACTTCTGTTTGGCCACCCTGTGAGGGGTCCACTGTGCTTGGTGAAGGAAGGATGGGAGTTACCTCTCAAGCCCCCAAAGCAAGATATAGTGGACTATGTACTTGGTCTCCGCTCCAGGATGGCAGAGTATATGAAAAGGCAACCAAAAACCTTGAGGCTAGCCAGGAACTTCAAAAGGCCTGGCATGACCAAAGGCTGTTCTGACTGTTTACCAGCCAGGACAGAAGGTGTGGGTGTTGGAGCCAGTGGCCCCAGCAGCTCTCCAGGACAAATGGAGTGGACCCCACACTATTGTTGAGCAGAAGGGTGAGGTTACTTACTTAGTAGACCTCGGAACACCCAGGAGTCCCCACAGGGTTCTCCATGTCAACAGGTTAAAACCATATGTGGACAGGGCAGACATGGGCTTGCTCATGGCTACTGATGAAGGGCAGTAGGAAGAGAGTGACCCACTCCCTGACCTGCTCTCACAGAACCCTGACGATGGGTCAGTTGATGGTGTAGCCTTGGCAGGCAGCCTCACTACCCAGCAACAAACTGATTGCAGGCAAGTTCTCAATCAGTTTAGACATATGTTTTCACTGACACCCAGTCAGACCACCTGGTGCACTCATGAAGTGGA
The DNA here is from genome assembly GCA_963921515.1 of Calotriton arnoldi. Taxonomy (NCBI): domain Eukaryota; kingdom Metazoa; phylum Chordata; class Amphibia; order Caudata; family Salamandridae; genus Calotriton; species Calotriton arnoldi. The sequence goes on from CAWUFW010020892.1 coordinate 125,571, forward strand.
CACTGGGGACAGTCTGCCTATTAAAAACAAGATTTATAGGCAACCTGACCATGTCAGGGACTGTATCAGGACTGAAGTCCAGAAAATGTTGGAATTGGGAGTTATTGAACCCTCAGATAGCCCTTGGGCTAGTCCAGTGGTCCTTGTACCAAAACCTCACACCAGTGGTGGAAAAAGAGAGATGAGGTTTTGTGTGGACTACAGGGGTCTCAATGCAGTCACTAGGACTGATGCCCATCCAATACCAAGGGCAGATGAGCTCATACATACTTTGGCCTCAGCCAAATATCTCAGCACATTTGACTTGACAGCTGGCTACTGGCAGATCAGACTAGCTGATACTGCAAAGCCCAAAACAGCATTCTCAACCCCTAGTGGGCATTATCAATTTGTGGTAATGCCCTTTGGTCTGAAGAATGCACCTGCCACTTTCCAGAGGCTGGTGAATACAGTTCTCACAGGTCTGGAAGCCTATAGTGCAGCATATCTAGATGATATTGCTGTCTTTAGCTCCACCTGGGAGGATCACCTGGCCCACCTCAGGAATGTTTTACAGGCCCTGCAAAGGCAGGCCTGACTATCAAGGCCACTAAGTGCCAGATAGGGCAGAGTCAGGTTGTGTACCTGGGCCACCTTGTGGGTGGAGGCCAGATTCAACCTTTGCAGAGCAAGATCCAGACTATCATGGACTGGACTGCTCCCACTACCCAGACTCAGGTGAGAGCCTTCTTAGGCCTGACTGGGTACTATAGGAGATTTGTCAAGGGGTATGGATCAATAGTGACACCCCTGAATGACTTAACTTCTAAGAAAATGCCCAAAAGGTTCAGTGGACAGTTAGCTGTCAAAAGGCATTTGATGACCTGAAGCAGGCCATGTGCACTGCTCCCATTCTACAGAGTCCTGATTACTCCAAGAAGTTCATTGTTCAAACTGATGCATCTGAATTGGGGGTAGGGGCTGTACTGTCACAATTGAATGAAGAAGGTCAGGATCAGCCAGTAGCTTTCATTAGCAGAAGGCTGACCCCTAGAGAGAAACGTTGGTCAGCCATAGAGAGGGAGGCCTTTGCTGTGGACTGGGCTCTGAAGAAGTTGAGGCCATACTTGTTTGGTACACACTTCCTGGTTCAGACAGACCATAAGCCCCTCTTATGGCTAAAACAAATGAAGGGTGAAAACCCCAAACTGCTTAGGTGGTCCATTTCCCTACAGGGGATGGACTTTACAGTGGAACATAGACCTGGGAGTAACCATGCCAATGCAGATGGACTCTCTAGGTACTTCCACTTAGAACATGAAGACTTAACTGGGCAAGGTTAGTTTAATGTCCCTACGTTTGGGGGGTTGTGTAGGAGAGTAGGATCTGCTTCACATGGGTACCCCCACTTTTTGCTGATGCTTCACTGTTTTTCGACATTAGTCTGGCTGGGGCCCTGCTAATCAGAACCCCAGCCTAGCTGCTTCCTCTCTAAAATGGTTTCCATGTGCCTTAGGCACATCACTGATTGGAATCTGGAGTGCCCTTATAAGTCCCTAGTATATGGTATACTATGTACCAAGGGCATAGGTACCTCAGAGGCCTGCCAGGGGCTGCAGCATGTATTATGCCACCCCTGGAAGGCCATCCAAACTGACACCACAGGTCTGCTACTGCAGCCTGGGTAAGGTGGTGCATGCACCCCTTACTGTGATATAGGTTACCTATATCACTAAATACATACACACATATAAACCTATAAGTCACTCCTAAGGCAGGCCTTATCAATCCTAAAGGCAGAGTGCATGGTTCCTATGTGAGAGGGTGCCCCTGCATGAGCAGGGCCCCTCTGCAGCGTTCGGAGACCCTTCTCTGATGCTGTTTGTAGTGCAGCCTGACCATATACTCTTAAGCGCATTATAACCTCGCGTTAAATGCTAACTTTGGAATGGCTGCACCTAAACATGTCGTGTTTGGTGTCAAACATCTTGGAATACTACCCCCCTGCCAATTCTGGCGGCGGGGGTAGCATTCCACCCTTCTAGAGGGAGAGACATGTTAACCCTGGCCTGGCCGGTAACTTCTTTCTAAAGCCCTGGCATCACAAAATGGATGCTGCTGCCACAGACACGAGTCTGGCCTCCTGCTGCTGGACGAAACTCCGGCAGGGGAGGCCTGGACAATAGGTTTCCTGTCCCAGGGAGGTGTGACCACCTCCCAGACAGGATAATGTGTATTGGGGCTGGGCGGGAGCACTTTCGGGTGCTTTGAAGTCCTGCACTGGGGGCACATTTGGTGTCCCTGTGCATACCCCAGTTCAAACCGGATCAGGGGCTGGCAGCCCCTGCTTTGGCGCGAACTGGACAAAGGGAAAGGGGTGTAGCCACCCCTCTGCCCTGACCCACCCATAGGTGGGGCCACAGAGTAGTCCAACCCCTATCCTTAGTATAAGTATATGAACCCAGTCCTTAGGACTTTAGATTATCCCTGGACGAAACTCTGAAACTGAATCCTGGACCTTCGACGCTCTACTCACGATTAGAGGACAGAAGAATCTCCCTTGGGGTCAAGGAGTGACTCCCCTGCTTGGCAGGCACCAAAGAAGCATCTGTCCGGTTCGCATTTCTGAAGCTCCCGTCGGACGCCGAAGTCATCGCATCACCAGAGGTGGATTCTCAGACTTCCCGAGGCTACCCTGAGTCCCCAGCAAAGCTGAGGCCCGTGGCTATCGTGGGTGACTTGAGACCGTGACCCCTGGACACCGAGCACATTTGCAAGTGCATCCTCTTCTGGGTCTCCCAAGAAGTCGTGCTTTGGGCTCCGAGTAGCCCTAGCCTCCAGCACCAACTGCACCGAAGATCACTGGCCCCCACTCCACGAGTGTCCTGTAAGCCAGATCCACGTGCGGCGTCACGAGGCTCCTTCGCGGTCGCTAGTCCGTTGGCTAGTAGCCCTTAACGAAGGCCAATCTTTTTCTAACTTGGCATCCTGGTTGCTCCAGGCCTGCCCTCACTTACCCTCGCTGGGTGAGTTCCCCAGACCTTGCTGATCTGCACCATCGACGATCTTCCTCTGAATCGAGACTTGCCGTTGCCAAGGCTTGTTGGGTCCAATCCGGTCGCCGACACCTCAGCACTCGACAGACATCGTGTACCAGCCCGAATCCTGCTCCTGGTCGCCGACAACGCCTCCTGGATCTCGTGGCTGAAGAGACAAGACGACTGTCAACGCACCTGAAGCACTCGACATCGGTGGGCATCTGTCCATCGCCTTCTTGGTCACTGGCTAGTGACCCAGACTCTGTCCCCTCTGCTTTCAGGTTCTTCAGAACTCCGATCCACTCTTGGATCCACCCGGACACTTTCCACTTGGTCGCCAGCAGCACTTTGCAGCAGATCGCCATTCAAATCGACGACGAAACCCGACCCCGAAAGGCACCTATGCACCCGGCTTCCCTGGGTGAGGTAACACGAGTACTCCGGTGCTCCCGTGGGTAGAGACTCTTCAAAGTCCTAGATCTCAAAGGGTTTGGTCCAAGTCCTCTTTTAAGTGTCCCTTTTCTCTAATTTCCAGATCACGACTTTCTCCATAGAAGTCAACGGCGTATCGCGGTTGTGTATTTACACTGCACGCGTCTCCCGTGGGTCCCCTGTGTCACTACCTTGGGTGGTTCCTTGTGGTCCAAGCACTTCTAGAGGCTCTAGGCCTAGTGTCTAGTTCAGTCGTGGTTCTTATACCACTTTATTGGTATATGGTTTGGTACGCCCTAGGGCCCAAACGTGTATTTGTGCTTTTACTGTGTTTAAATCACTTCTAACTTATGTACTTCGAACTCTAGCCTCATAAAGAGACTAGAGGGGTGTGTTTAGCAATAAATACATATATTTTGAATATATACCTGGTGTGGTGCTCTTTCATTTGGTCACTCAAGAGATTATAGACTGGTAAAACAAGCTGCTTTACATTCCTTCAAGACTTAGCCTGAAGGCTGCTCTCCATAGCTACCACTAGGATAGCTTTCAATAAGGTTGTCTTTAACCTATCTCCAATAAGGGGTTGTTTGGACTGATGCAAGGTGCCCACTATAATTAGTGGACAGCATATACCAGGCCAACTTCTCACATTGGTGTGCAGCGTGTGGGATTCCAGCTTGCTATTGTTTTACCAGATAATCTCAATTGAATTGATCAACTGAAAACCACTAAAGGTACCTAAGGTACATATAATTTAAGCTTAGAATACAGTAAGTTCTACTGAACTTAGAGTTGTGTGTTAAGGGATAGCACAACCCTTTCTACAACTCAAGAGAGTTTAGTAGGCCACACTAGGGTAGGTAGTGCATACACCACACCACACTAGTAATGTCTTTAAGGGTAGGATCTAAAGAATCCTTGCAGGAAGCCATTGAGCTTCCACCCTCCAAGTATGATACACTCCCATTCTTGGAATTGAGAGCTTTATGCAACTTTAGAAAAATAAGGACAGGCCAAAGCCCCACCACCCAACACCTCAAGGAGTTGTTGGTGGCTTATGACCTTAGTAAGCCCTTGGGGACTGAAGGGGTAGGAGCTGAGGGTGGGGCAGAAGATGAGGATGGGACCAGGGGTACCAGTACCCCCAGCCCCCTCTGAAACTGGCCAGGAGGGCGACAATGGCCCTGGCCTGGATAATCCAACCCCTCCTGAGGAAGATGAAGAGGAGGATCAGAATGAGGCCCTCTTTGTCCCCCAGGAAGGATTGTGAGTGTGCCCAGAAGGTCTAGGTCTTCTTCTCAGGAGTCTAACCACTCTGGCACCTCAATAGGGAGCTCTGTCTCATCTCATAGGAGGGAATCCTCTCATGAGAGAAGAAAGAGGCTGGTTCAATATGAGGAAGCTCAGCTTGAACTCAAAAAGAAGCAACTAGCCATAGACAGGGAGTCCCTAGATCTCTTTAGAGAAGAAAGTTGGGACTAGAGTCCCATGGTGGCAGCCATGTCCCTAGAGGTAGGGAAAGGTCCTATGACCATAGGAACCTGAGCAAGATTGTCCCTCCCTATCAGAATGATGATGACATCCACAAGTGGATAACTGCTCTAGAGAGGGCCTGTAAGGTACAGAAGGTCCCTCAGGAGCAGTGGGCAGCAATCTTGTGGCTCTCCTTTGTTGACAAAGGTAGAGATAAGCTCCTCACTGTTAGAGAGGAGGATGCTGATAATTACAAGGTCTTGAAGAGTGCTCTTATTGATGGGTTTGGCCTAACCACTGAACAGTACAGGTTGAAGTTCAGAGATACCCAAAAGCACAGACTCAAGACTGGGTAGACTATGTGGATTGTTCTGCCAAGGCTCTGGAAGGCTGGTTGATGGGCAGTAAGGTGTGTGACTTCTCAGGATTGTACAATCTGATAATGAGGGAGCAGATTCTTAATAACTGTCAAAATCAGCTGTTGCATCAATACCTGGTAGACTCTGATCTGACCTCTCCCCAAGAATTGGGAAAGAAGGCAGACAAATGGGTCAGAACCAGGGTGAAGCAGAAGGTACAGAACCAAGGTGGGGAAACCAAGAAGCAAGATGCTAAGAACTCTGACAAGGGTGGGGAGAAGGGTAAAGATCAAAAGTCTTCATCAGGCCCCCAAAAATCTTCTTCTGGTGGGGATTCACAGTCTACAAAAGGGAAAGGCCAAAGAAAACCATGGTGCAAGGTCTGTAAGCAAAAGACCCACTGGACCAGTGATTGCACCAAGTCCAAAGACTCAAGCCCAGCACCCACCAATGCCCCTAAGGCACCTGTTCCCCCTAGTACAGTTGGTGGGAGTGCTCCAGTCAAGGGTTTAGTAGGGTTCACCCTGGGTACTGAGTTGGGCTCTGACCTAGTCAGAGAACTGACTCAGGCTGTGTTAGTCTGTGATGGAGGCATGGATGTGACCTCCTCTGTGAGTCCCAGTAATCTGGGCAAGTACAGACAACAGCCTTTAATCAATGGACGTGAGGCTTTGGCATTTAGGGACACAGGGGCAAGTGTCACAATGGTGACACAAGACCTTGTGCATCCTGGGCAAGTTATACTTGGTGAGATGTACCAAGTGACCAATGCTAGCAATGTCAGAACAGACCATACTCTGGCAGTTGTTAACTTCTCCTGGGGAGGGGTAACTGGCCTTAAGAAGGTTGTGGTGAGTGCAAACCTACCAGTCGAATGCTTGCTTGGCAATGACTTAGAGACTTCTGCTTGGGCAGAAGTGGAGCTCAGGACCCATGCAGAAATGCTGGGGATCCCTGCAGATGTGTTTGCTGTGACCAGGTCACAAGCCAAAATGTCTAGCACTGAACAGGCCTTGGATCCTGGAAGAATGGACCAAGTGCCTTCCAAGAGGAGGAGTAGTAGGGTTAAGGCAGTGCCTTCCCCCTTGGCTCAGGAGGAAGATCAGTCCCTTGAGGGGATGATCTCAGCCCTGAAGAAGGAACTGTCCCAGAGGAACTTGAACCTGACCAGGTTGAGTTCTTGGGGACAGGGGGACCTTCTAGGGCAGATCTGAGCCAGGAGCAGCAGAGCTGCCCCTCCCTTGAACCCCTCAGACAGCAAGCTGCTGCTGAGGCTGCTGGGAAAGCTAGTGGTCCCCATACAGTGTATTGGGATGATGGACTCCTGTACTCAGAGAGTAGAGACCCCAAGCCTGGTGCTACCAGGAGGTTGGTTATACCTCTGAAGTTCAGGGGCTTCCTATTGACCCTAGCCCATGATATTCCCTTAGCAGGTCACCTGGGCCAGAACAAGACTTGGGACAGACTTGTCCCTCACTTTCACTGGCCCCACATGTCTGAAGACAGCAAGGAGTTTTGTCGCTCCTGTGTAACCTGCCAAGCCAGTGGCAAGGCAGGTGGCACTACAAAGGCCCCCTGATACCACTACCTGTGGTGGGGGTGCCCTTTGAAAGGGTAGGGATTGACATTGTTGGTCCCATGGATCCCCAAACAGCCTCTGGGCACAGGTTTATCCTGGTGGTAGTGGATCATGCCACCAGGTACCCAGAAGCTATTCCCCTCAGGACCACTACAGCACCTGTGGTGGCAAGGGCCCTCCTGGGAATCTTCTCAAGAGTGGGCTTTCCTAAGGAGGTAGTATCAGACAGGGGTGCTAACTTCATGTCTGGGTACTTAAAAGCAATGTGGAAGGAGTGTGGAGTGACTTATAAGTTCACCACACCCTATCACCCACAATGCAATGGTTTAGTTGAGAGATTCAACAAAACCTTGAAGGGCATGATTAAAGGGCTCCCAGAAAAGCTTAGGCGTAGATGGGACATACTCTTGCCCTGCCTTTTATTCGCATATAGGGAGGTGCCTCAGAAGGGGTTGGTTACAGCCCTTTTGAACTTCTGTTTGGCCACCCTGTGAGGGGTCCACTGTGCTTGGTGAAGGAAGGATGGGAGTTACCTCTCAAGCCCCCAAAGCAAGATATAGTGGACTATGTACTTGGTCTCCGCTCCAGGATGGCAGAGTATATGAAAAAGGCAACCAAAAACCTTGAGGCTAGCCAGGAACTTCAAAAGGCCTGGCATGACCAAAGAGCTGTTCTGACTGTTTACCAGCCAGGACAGAAGGTGTGGGTGTTGGAGCCAGTGGCCCCAGCAGCTCTCCAGGACAAATGGAGTGGACCCCACACTATTGTTGAGCAGAAGGGTGAGGTTACTTACTTAGTAGACCTCGGAACACCCAGGAGTCCCCACAGGGTTCTCCATGTCAACAGGTTAAAACCATATGTGGACAGGGCAGACATGGGCTTGCTCATGGCTACTGATGAAGGGCAGGAGGAAGAGAGTGACCCACTCCTGACCTGCTCTCACAGAACCCTGACGATGGGTCAGTTGATGGTGTAGCCTTGGCAGGCAGCCTCACTACCCAGCAACAAACTGATTGCAGGCAAGTTCTCAATCAGTTTAGACATATGTTTTCACTGACACCCAGTCAGACCACCTGGTGCACTCATGAAGTGGACACTGGGGACAGTCTGCCTATTAAAAACAAGATTTATAGGCAACCTGACCATGTCAGGGACTGTATCAGGACTGAAGTCCAGAAAATGTTGGAATTGGGAGTTATTGAACCCTCAGATAGCCCTTGGGCTAGTCCAGTGGTCCTTGTACCAAAACCTCACACCAGTGGTGGAAAAAGAGAGATGAGGTTTTGTGTGGACTACAGGGGTCTCAATGCAGTCACTAGGACTGATGCCCATCCAATACCAAGGGCAGATGAGCTCATACATACTTTGGCCTCAGCCAAATATCTCAGCACATTTGACTTGACAGCTGGCTACTGGCAGATCAGACTAGCTGATACTGCAAAGCCCAAAACAGCATTCTCAACCCCTAGTGGGCATTATCAATTTGTGGTAATGCCCTTTGGTCTGAAGAATGCACCTGCCACTTTCCAGAGGCTGGTGAATACAGTTCTCACAGGTCTGGAAGCCTATAGTGCAGCATATCTAGATGATATTGCTGTCTTTAGCTCCACCTGGGAGGATCACCTGGCCCACCTCAGGAATGTTTTACAGGCCCTGCAAAAGGCAGGCCTGACTATCAAGGCCACTAAGTGCCAGATAGGGCAGAGTCAGGTTGTGTACCTGGGCCACCTTGTGGGTGGAGGCCAGATTCAACCTTTGCAGAGCAAGATCCAGACTATCATGGACTGGACTGCTCCCACTACCCAGACTCAGGTGAGAGCCTTCTTAGGCCTGACTGGGTACTATAGGAGATTTGTCAAGGGGTATGGATCAATAGTGACACCCCTGAATGACTTAACTTCTAAGAAAATGCCCAAAAGGTTCAGTGGACAGTTAGCTGTCAAAAGGCATTTGATGACCTGAAGCAGGCCATGTGCACTGCTCCCATTCTACAGAGTCCTGATTACTCCAAGAAGTTCATTGTTCAAACTGATGCATCTGAATTGGGGGTAGGGGCTGTACTGTCACAATTGAATGAAGAAGGTCAGGATCAGCCAGTAGCTTTCATTAGCAGAAGGCTGACCCCTAGAGAGAAACGTTGGTCAGCCATAGAGAGGGAGGCCTTTGCTGTGGACTGGGCTCTGAAGAAGTTGAGGCCATACTTGTTTGGTACACACTTCCTGGTTCAGACAGACCATAAGCCCCTCTTATGGCTAAAACAAATGAAGGGTGAAAACCCCAAACTGCTTAGGTGGTCCATTTCCCTACAGGGGATGGACTTTACAGTGGAACATAGACCTGGGAGTAACCATGCCAATGCAGATGGACTCTCTAGGTACTTCCACTTAGAACATGAAGACTTAACTGGGCAAGGTTAGTTTAATGTCCCTACGTTTGGGGGGTTGTGTAGGAGAGTAGGATCTGCTTCACATGGGTACCCCCACTTTTTGCTGATGCTTCACTGTTTTTCGACATTAGTCTGGCTGGGGCCCTGCTAATCAGAACCCCAGCCTAGCTGCTTCCTCTCTAAAATGGTTTCCATGTGCCTTAGGCACATCACTGATTGGAATCTGGAGTGCCCTTATAAGTCCCTAGTATATGGTATACTATGTACCAAGGGCATAGGTACCTCAGAGGCCTGCCAGGGGCTGCAGCATGTATTATGCCACCCCTGGAAGGCCATCCAAACTGACACCACAGGTCTGCTACTGCAGCCTGGGTAAGGTGGTGCATGCACTCCTTACTGTGATATAGGTTACCTATATCACTAAATACATACACACATATAAACCTATAAGTCACTCCTAAGGCAGGCCTTATCAATCCTAAAGGCAGAGTGCATGGTTCCTATGTGAGAGGGTGCCCCTGCATGAGCAGGGCCCCTCTGCAGCGTTCGGAGACCCTTCTCTGATGCTGTTTGTAGTGCAGCCTGACCATATACTCTTAAGCGCATTATAACCTCGCGTTAAATGCTAACTTTGGAATGGCTGCACCTAAACATGTCGTGTTTGGTGTCAAACATCTTGGAATACTACCCCCTGCCAATTCTGGCGGCGGGGTAGCATTCCACCCTTCTAGAGGGAGAGACATGTTAACCCTGGCCTGGCCGGTAACTTCTTTCTAAAGCCCTGGCATCACAAAATGGATGCTGCTGCCACAGACACGAGTCTGGCCTCCTGCTGCTGGACGAAACTCCGGCAGGGGAGGCCTGGACAATAGGTTTCCTGTCCCAGGGAGGTGTGACCACCTCCCCAGACAGGATAATGTGTATTGGGGCTGGGCGGGAGCACTTTCGGGTGCTTTGAAGTCCTGCACTGGGGGCACATTTGGTGTCCCTGTGCATACCCCAGTTCAAACCGGATCAGGGGCTGGCAGCCCCTGCTTTGGCGCGAACTGGACAAAGGGAAAGGGGTGTAGCCACCCTCTGCCCTGACCCACCCATAGGTGGGGCCACAGAGTAGTCCAACCCCTATCCTTAGTATAAGTATATGAACCCAGTCCTTAGGACTTTAGATTATCCCTGGACGAAACTCTGAAACTGAATCCTGGACCTTCGACGCTCTACTCACGATTAGAGGACAGAAGAATCTCCCTTGGGGTCAAGGAGTGACTCCCCTGCTTGGCAGGCACCAAAGAAGCATCTGTCCGGTTCGCATTTCTGAAGCTCCCGTCGGACGCCGAAGTCATCGCATCACCAGAGGTGGATTCTCAGACTTCCCGAGGCTACCCTGAGTCCCCAGCAAAGCTGAGGCCCGTGGCTATCGTGGGTGACTTGAGACCGTGACCCCTGGACACCGAGCACATTTGCAAGTGCATCCTCTTCTGGGTCTCCCAAGAAGTCGTGCTTTGGGCTCCGAGTAGCCCTAGCCTCCAGCACCAACTGCACCGAAGATCACTGGCCCCCACTCCACGAGTGTCCTGTAAGCCAGATCCACGTGCGGCGTCACGAGGCTCCTTCACGGTCGCTAGTCCGTTGGCTAGTAGCCCTTAACGAAGGCCAATCTTTTTCTAACTTGGCATCCTGGTTGCTCCAGGCCTGCCCTCACTTACCCTCGCTGGGTGAGTTCCCCAGACCTTGCTGATCTGCACCATCGACGATCTTCCTCTGAATCGAGACTTGCCGTTGCCAAGGCTTGTTGGGTCCAATCCGGTCGCCGACACCTCAGCACTCGACAGACATCGTGTACCAGCCCGAATCCTGCTCCTGGTCGCCGACAACGCCTCCTGGATCTCGTGGCTGAAGAGACAAGACGACCGTCAACGCACCTGAAGCACTCGACATCGGTGGGCATCTGTCCATCGCCTTCTTGGTCACTGGCTAGTGACCCAGACTCTGTCCCCTCTGCTTTCAGGTTCTTCAGAACTCCGATCCACTCTTGGATCCACCCGGACACTTTCCACTTGGTCGCCAGCAGCACTTTGCAGCAGATCGCCATTCAAATCGACGACGAAACCCGACCCCGAAAGGCACCTATGCACCCGGCTTCCCTGGGTGAGGTAACACGAGTACTCCGGTGCTCCCGTGGGTAGAGACTCTTCAAAGTCCTAGATCTCAAAGGGTTTGGTCCAAGTCCTCTTTTAAGTGTCCCTTTTCTCTAATTTCCCGATCACGACTTTCTCCATAGAAGTCAACGGCGTATCGCGGTTGTGTATTTACACTGCACGCGTCTCCCGTGGGTCCCCTGTGTCACTACCTTGGGTGGTTCCTTGTGGTCCAAGCACTTCTAGAGGCTCTAGGCCTAGTGTCTAGTTCAGTCGTGGTTCTTATACCACTTTATTGGTATATGGTTTGGTACGCCCCTAGGGCCCAAACGTGTATTTGTGCTATTACTGTGTT